>PVIY010039433.1:0-23110 GCA_004026745.1 Myrmecophaga tridactyla
CAATTCTCTGGAAAAAAATGGTTCATTTGCAAAATTCACTTCCATAAAGAGGCTCAGTACACTCTACCCTGAGCCAAATAAGAGCACATTCAGACAATAGAAGCATCTGCCTCCATTGCAACTGGGGGTTCTAAAAGGCTTCCCTGGTCCCAAATCTCTTTATTCCAGCACTTCCATGGCCCCTTAAATTTCCTTCTCAGTCACTCCAGCAAATCCTCACATGACATGGACTATTGCAGGAGAGTAACATAAGCAGTATCACCCACATTTTTGCAATTTCTTGAAGAATACAGAGGGATCCTTTTTATCATATGCATCCCCACACCTCTCTTAAGTCCATATTTTGAAAGATTTTGCCAAATAACATGTATTAACAATCCTTTGCCTCCCCCACCCCTTTTTTTTAAATTAACGGCATAGAAAATGGCAATGTAAGCTCTGGTTACACGTGCTGACTCTGGAGACAGATCCCCAAGTTCCAACACTAAGTAATCTTAAAAAGTTTCTCTGTGACTCAGTGTCCTCATCTGTAAAATAGAGATAATGCCTATATGTGGCTTGTGCGGTTGTATGAGAATTAGATGACTTAATATATACGAACTTCTTAGAACAGTGCTTGGCACAACAGGCTGTGTAAGTCTGTTATATAAGTCTAAGCTATTATGTTTAACGGGGGTGGGGAGTGGGGGGACAAAGCAGGTCCCAAGCTTCTCCCCAAACCTCATGAGTCAGAATCTGTAAAGCTGTGTCTTCCCAGGTGATTCTGACGATGTATAACAGCTTTGGGAATCATGGATGGGCAAGAGTCACCTGATTATCTCATTTAAAATCTCTCCACACTGGCACAGGAAGAGACAGCTGGGCAGACCTAGAACAGTGGTTCTCAAGTGGCTCTCACTTTTGCCCCTCAGGAGACATTTAGCTTTGTCTACAGATGTTTCTGATTATCACAACGGGGGCAAGGGGGGTAATTGTGCAATTGCCTAGTTTCTCTTGAGTTTGGCTTTTATAGCATTACTTAATTTGGGTGTTTTGTGATTTGCCAGAAAATCAAGCAACTCTTCGTATATTAAATTAGAGCCAAATGAACATGAAAGTGCTTTTTCTAAAAAAAAAATAATGATTTTGCTTTGGTTCCCCTCAATTATCCAAGTCGTATCGATTTTATCAACTTAAAAAGGCCAGAAATGCTGCTAAACTTCTTACAGCAGCCCCACCCCCACCCCAACAAAGAATCATCTGACCAAAGAGGTCAGTAATACCCAGATTGAAAAACCCTGATCCAGCCTAGTGCTTCTCAAACTTTAATGTGCCTACAAATCACCTGGCAGATCTTGATGAAATTTATATTTTGTATATGTGGATTTAGGATGAGGCCTATTCACCGGGGAATCTATTCAAATAATCTCACATCCCTTCCCAGACCTGCTGGATCAAAATCTGCAGTTTAACAATATCCCCAGGTGAATTGCATGCATGTTAAAGTTTGAGTAAACTTTTCTAGTTACTCTAGAAAATCCAATCAGACTGGAGCTAATTCACAGAAAAGAAAGCTATTTTTCAGAAGTATTGACAAAGATAAAATGAATAATACTTCTATTTTTTTTTCATTTAAATATGTGGGAGAACTCTAGGGATTTCAGTAAATGAGTCCCTTAAATCAGATTATTCAGACCAGATGGTCAAAGTAGGCTTTAGTGTTCCTTAGACAAAGCCAGCAAAATCCTTAAGTATTCAGAGAAACAAACAAACAAACAAAGGAAAGATGGGCAGATGCAAGGAAGGAAGGGAGGAAAGGAGAGAAGGAGGACAGAAAAGAGGGAGGAAGGCAAGAAAAGAAAACAAAAGGAAAAGTAGACTGAGTTTGGGAAATGCTCCCTACTAAGTTAAGACGAATTATTTTCTTTAATACAGAATCCTGAATATGCAAATATGCACTTTGAAATTGCAAAAGGAGATTATTTTTCATATTTGATCATAGAGGCTTTTATAGAGCATTTCAAGGCCTTAATATTCTAAGGACTTTACCTTTGGAAATGCTGGTCTAAATAAACCATTCAATTTACTGGAGCTGTGAAAGTAAATTTGCTGCCATGTGTACATCTTTCCAGACTACTTCACTTGGAAGTATATCTTTGGAGCCAGAAGCTGACACTTTCACCACCTAGCGTAGACTAGACACGGTGCTGGGCACCGTATGTGTATTTTCTCTGGTACTCACGGCAACCCTGCAAGGGAGGAAATAACAGTTCACACATGAGAAAAATGAGGCATGAAGCGGCTGATAAATTTGCCCAAAGCCATGTATCTTGGTAAAGCTTGATATCCTCTCCTAGCCCATCTGATGAGGCTTTGCTTCTGAGACACAAGGTTAGGAAACCAAGAGCTCAGACCTGATTCAAGTCCTGGCTAAAGGCATCTGCTTTCCTTCAGTCCAAGGTCCCCTTTGCTAGTCAATGACATGACCTCTGTCTCAAATTCTAACCCACCCTCCTCATTTTCTTACCTCTAACATTTCTACTTTGCTCCAAGTCCTCTTCTGTGGCCAACATTCACAGGTATATCTACCTCCTTCTTTCCCACAGATAATCCCCCAGGATGCAGTCCCCCAGCCTTAGAGTTCTGGCTTCACTCTCAGGTTGCCCAGATGGGATATGTCACCACTTCTAATTCCCTGCTTGAAAAGAAGTCCACCCAACAAATCAAAGTATTGGCAGGGGTGGGCCACAGTGGCTCAGCAGGCAGAGTTCTTGCCTGCCATGCCCAAGACACAGGTTTGATTCCCAGTACCTGCCCATGCAAAAAAAAAAAAAAAAAAAAAAAGCATTGGCAGTTCTACAGCTGCTACCTGGGGTATCCCCTTACCCCACTCTAGTCTGAAGATTTGGCCTCTGTCATCATGTCTGAGTACCAGGTGACCCTCACACTGGACTTGACTCAGTAGCCTACCATGTCATGCAATCCTCTGCATTCATTACCCCTGTCCCATCGTCAGGTACATTTGCCTACAACACTCTATTGAGCGGAGCTGCTTCATCTGGGCACCATGCTAAATGCTTACACGTCATCCTTTTAACCCTCACAGCATCACTATGAAGTAGGTAGTATTACTCCACTTTGAAGATGAGTAAATTATTTACACCATCACTCCACAAATATTTGCTGAACTCAAACTCTGCCCTTCCTGACCCCAAAGCTCATCATCTTAACTGCTAAGCCCTGAAAACTTTCAACTAATTTAATTAAATGCTTGTAAATTCCTACTGGAAGTGGGTGGAGGCAGGGGGTACAGACTAACCATGCTTGTTGCTTGGTTTCTTCATAAAGGCACCTCATGAAGGTTTCTTGGCAAATATTTCTAACATCAGATGTGCAAATTGAGGAAAGCTGCAAGGGCCTGCAATTGTGCTTTTCCAGTCCAAATTCACAACTGAACAGAACTTTGGTTTATGTCAAAACAGGAGTCTAAAAACAAGTTCACAAGCTCCAGTTTCACAGAGATGCAGATTGTTGATGAAAGTTGATCAAAATCACAACACTGAGAAGTGAGCACTGTAAAACTCACTCACAACCTCAGCTGCGTTTGGGGCGGAAAAATTAGCCAATGGATCTAGGCTTCTGCATCCTCTGGGATTTTCTTCCTTAGGACACCAGTTAATTCATCTCTAAAATGAGAGAATTCAACAAAGCAGTCGCTGTAGTGCCTTCCAACTCCGAATTTTATGGCTTTCTGTAATGGCAAGACCCATTTCCAATTACCCGTTGGGAGCAGCTTACACCACATTCCTTGGAAGGAGACATAGTTAAAACTGGCCTTCTCCACACATAAGTTTTCTATTGCCTATTCAAGCTCAGTTTTATTAATTCTTTCTATAATGTGCACCACTGGAATTACTCTATTTGCTTTTTACTTTCACTTTTCAGATTCTCACAAGAGTCAAGCAAGTCAGGCAAGTCCTGGACTCCCCATGACTCACTTGTGATTGCAAGAAGCCAAAGTAAGACTCAGCAAGCCCTAGTACTGTTCTCCCCCAAATACCTTCAACTTGTCACGTGACACCATGATGTATACCTTTCTCACTTAGAAAAGCAATGACATTGTCTATTGTCCTAAATCAATGCTTTTAACATTATTTGGGGTGAAGGATCAGTTTTGTTTTGTTTTGTTTTTAAATTTCCAAACCAGCTCAGAATACTTCCAAAAAATACAATAAAAATAAAGTTCTAGAAAAATGAAATGTTACTGGATACCACTGCAACTTCAAATTGCTAAAAAAGTTTCTAAATGCATACTCTCCATTTCTGAGCTTATCTCACCAGGGACTAGTACCAAACAGTTCATAGCAGTTTATATAACCACAGAGGTCTGCGAACCACACTGAGTAGTGTCTCCCTAAATCTGCATCCTACTCATTCCAATTCCAGACTTTAATAGGCAATTACCATGTCTACACTAGGTACTATAAGTACTAGTGATGCTTACGCAACTGGCTTAAAACTTCTTTCACATGCTGAGATGAGTAAGAATGGAACCAGGCTACTGCAAGTTAAAGTGCTATGAAATAATCCATAGATTTTTTTAAACTTTTTTTTGTATAGTATAACATACATGCAAAGCAAAGAAATAAAAAAGCAACAGTTTTCAAAGCACTCTTCAATAGTGGTTACAGGACAGATCCCAAAGTTTGTCATGGCTACCATATGGTCCTCTCATATTTTCCCTCCTAGCTGCCCCAGAATAGAGGAGGCTAGAGGGCTTAAATATTTTTTCATCATCACAGTCAACATTTTTTCCTTCTTTTTTTGTGAAAAATAACATATATACAAAAAAAAGCTATAAATTTCAAAGCACAGCACCACAATTAGTTATAGAACATATTTCAGACTTTGACATGGGTTACAATTTCACAATTTTAGGTTTTCACTTCTAGCTGCTCTAAAATACTGGACACTAAAGGAGATATCAATTGAATGATTCAGCATTCATATTCATTTGTTAAATCCTATCTTCACTGTATAACTCTACCATCACCTTTGATTTTTCCATGCATCTCTTTAGGGTTGTTTGGGCTATGGCATTTCTAAATTTTTTGATATTAGAAGGGTCTGTCACCCTTATATGGAGTAGGGAGATGGAGCTATCTGATGTTCTGGACAGGTTGGGCTAGGTTTCAGGACTTATCTGGACCAGGGACCCATTTGGAGGTTGTAGATTTCTGGAAGGTTATTCTAGCGCATGGAACCCTTGTGGAATCTTATATATTGCCCTAGGTGTTCTTTAGGATTGGCTAGAATAGTCCTGGTTTGGGATTGGCAGGTTATGATAGGTAGCAAGGTCTACCTGAGGCTTGCTTAAGAGTGACCTTCAGAGTAGCCTCTCGACTCAATTTGAACTCTCTCTGCCACTGATAATTTATTAATTACACTTCATTTCCCCCTTTTGGTCAGGGTGGAATTGTGATCCCATGGTGCCAGGTCTGGATTCATCCCTGGAAGTCATCTCCCACAATGCCAGGGAGACTTTCACCCCTGGATGTTATGTCCCACATAGCGGGGAGGGCAATGATTTCACTTGCAGAGTTGGGCTTAGAGAGACTGAGGCCACATCTGAGCAACAACAGAGGTCCTCCAGAAGTAACTCTTAGGCATGCCTATAGGTAGTCTAAGCCTCTCTGCTACCTACATAAGCTTCACAAGAGTAAGCCTCATGATCGAGGGCATGGCCTATTGATTTGGATGTCCCGAAAGTTTGACCCAGTATCAGGGGATTCCCTGATGGTAAGGTTGAATAGTTCCATAGTCTTTCTCGCCTCTCTCAGGGGACTTTGCCAATACTTTTCGATTATCTGCTTAATATACTCTAGGATGTTTCCAGACATTACAACAATCTATGCAGGATTAAAGGACCCATTTCTTATTCTGTGCTCCCTGTGTTTCAATTGTTCAAATGATTCTATACAGATAGGTTGAATTAGATTATGCACTACAGAAATTTTAGTTCCAGATCCCATTGGTCTCAAAGAGTATGTGTGGTTCTAAAACATAGACACTGTCTTCCTTACCCCTATGTTCTGAATTACTTTAACCCCAACCTGTTCAGCTTCATTCTTATCTCTAAATATTAGGTTATATATATAAAACAGCCTCTCAAAATCCTGAAATATTAATCACCACTCCGGACGTAATGTGTCTGCTCTAAAAACTTACAATCTAGACCCCTGTTTTCTTATAAGCATTTTTTAAAGGTGATCATACCATTGTTGTTTTGTTTCTGGCTTATTTTGTCTCACCAAATATCTCACATGTTCATTCACATTGTTGCATGCCTCACGACATCGTTCCTTTTTGTGGCAGCACAGCCTTCGTTCATAAGTATACACCATCGTTCGCCAATCTACTTCTCCATCAGTGCATCCTTCAGCCACCTGTATTCATTGGGCATCATGTAGAAAGCCCAAAGCCCACAGTCCATCAACAATCTCAATTTTAGATAATTCGTTGTTCCCAGGAGAAAGAACCAATAAACACACCCTCGCCAAATAGGAAATCTAAACCTCCTCTTAACTCTTGTCCCTCACCCCATTATTTACCTCTGCTGTTGCTGTGGTAGTACTGATGGTTTCCTTTTGAATATAGCTCATAGCATGCAATAGCACTTTTCCCCCTATACCCTGGACTTAAACACTCTTTATACAAGAATCGTATCTTTAAAGTAATTCTTACAAGAACTCATTCATATTCCTAGTGTGAGTCAGTGGGACATATAAGTCTATACAACCCCTTTCAATCTTGTTCATCTTCAATATGGTAATATCACTTCTAGACCCACTAGAGAGCCACCTTCACTCCTATCTATTCCCTTACACTGGAGTTCAACCTCATTAGCTAACGGTTCACCCATTTCTAGTTTCTAAGTATCTCTAAGTTCCCTATATTCAGTATTATAAGCCTCTGATTCTACCTTTAGGCTGGTCATAAAAGTGGAATCATAATGTATCATATCCTTTTCTGTCTGGCTAATTTCACTCAGCATTATGTCCTCAAGTCTCATCCATCTTGTCATGTGCTTCAGGAAGTCATTTTGTCTTACTGCTGCATAATATTCCATTGTATGTATATACCACATTTTGTTGATCCACTCATCTGTTGATGGGCATTTGGTTTGTTTCCATCTTTTGGTGATTGAATGATGCTGCTATGAACATCGGTGTGCAGATGTCTGTTTGTGTTGTTGCTTTCAGCTTTTCTGGGAATATACCAACAGTGCTATTGCTGGGTCCTAAGGCAACTTGATATTTAGTTTCCTAAGGAACCGCCAAACAGTCTTCCATAGTGGCTGCACCATTATACATTCCCACCAGCAGTGCATAAGTGTCCTAGTTTCTCTACGTCCTCTACAACATTTATAGATTCCTGTTTTTTTAATTAATAGCAGCCATTCTTATAGATGTGAGGTGGTATCTCATTGTAGTCTTGATCTGCATTTCCCTTATAGCCAATGAAAATGAGCATCTTTTCATGTACTTTTGAGCCATCTGTATTTGCTCTTCAAAAAAATGCTTATTCATATCTTTAGCCCATTTTATAATTGGGTTGTTTGTTCTTTAGTTGTTGAGTTGCATGGTTTCTTTGTATATACAGGAAATCAAACTTTTGTCCGATATGTAATTTCCAAATATTTTCTCCCATTGAGTTGGCTGTCTCTGCACCTTTTTGACAAGATCTTTTGAGGTGCAGAAGCATTTGATTTTGAGGAGTTCCCATTTATCTATTTTTTCTTTTGTTGCTTGTGCTTTGGGTGTAAAGTTGAGGAAGCTACCTCCTATTACTAGGTCTTGAAGATGTTTCCCTACATTTTCTTCTAGAAGCTTTATGGTGCTAGTTCTTATATTTAGGTGTTTGATCCACTTTGAGTTAATTTTTGTGTAGGGTGTAAGATAGGGGTCCTCTTTCATTCTCTTAGTTATTGATATCCAGTTCTTCCATGCCCAATCATTGAAAAGACTATTTTCTCCCACTTCAGAGGATACAGGGGCCTTGTTAAAAATCAGTTGACCCATAGATTTTTACTTGAAAAGAAGATACCATCTGTCTTGAGAGGTATCATATCCAAGTCAGAGAATACAGTACTTCATTTAATATCACGATGTAGGGCGGGCCACGGTGGCTCAGCAGGTAAGAATGCTTGCCTGCTGTGCCCGAGGACCCAGGTTCGATTCCTGGTGCCTGCCCATGTAAAAAAAAATATATATATATATATCATGATGTATTATTTTTGGAAGTTTCAGGTAGATCCCAATCCCCAATTAATACTTTTTTTCTCTATCCTGGTTTTAAACCTTAGAGGTTGAAAGAGAAGTCTGTAATGAAATACCTGGGATTCAGCCTCAAATCCTCTCCTCCTCTCACCCTCCCATATCTAATCCCTCACTGAGTCCCATCAGCTCTATCTCAAAAAGGGGTCCAGAATCCATCTCCTTCTCTCCACGTCCGCCATTAGCAGCCCAGCCCAGCCCCTGTCAACTCACACCTGGATTGCTGCACAACTAGCCACTTTGCCCATCTCCCTGTTCCTTCTCTTGACCTCATCTCGACACAGCAGAATTGATTTCTTAAACACATGAAGCCATGGCTTCCCATAACGATGAGATTAGCATCCAGCTCCCCACTATGGACAACACCCATGCCTTTTCTGGACCCACCCTATCTCGCTGGCCCTGTCTCCAACAGCCTGTGCTGTCCCTCACACTCCAGCCACACCCACCTTCCTTTTGATCCTCTGGCCACCAGGCTTATTCACACATTAGGTCTTTATCCTGGCTGTCTGCTCAACCTGAAACATTCCTTCCTCAGGTCTGAATGCATCTTGTCATTCCAGGTTCAAGCTATCTGTGACCTCCCCAATGATGGTTTCCCCTCACCATCCAAATCCTCTCTTTCATGTCAGGCACACTCATATGCACGTATCATTAATACATGATCTGTCTTGTTCACAAATGCAACTCCACAGTGTCAGTGGCTGGCACATCATGAGCACTCTATAAACACGTTATTGGCTATGGCAAAACTTTCAGCACTGCCCAGGAATGTGTGCTTCTTTGTTACTTAGGAGTATGAAAAATAATTCATTCATTTTTTTAAAAAGGCAACAAAAGAAGCAGAGGGTTTGTTTGCTGATTTGCTTGGGATTTAATTAAATGAAGAATTTTGATGAAAAGAAGAAAAATATTGTAGTACATTATGTTGCTAATGTGTGAGGGTTTCCATTGTTTACTCCATCTCCTGCCTAGGGTTTTATTAATGAGCCAACTATCTTGTGTATATGATAAGGTATTACAATGAGTTCCATTTGGTTGTGGGTCAAGATAAAATAGTCCAGTGTAATTTAAATGAAATGATGTTTGTCTGATAAATGGCAGACTCATTTAACACGTGCTTCTCTACTAACACACTTATACACCCCCAAGTTGAACAGGCCAAGCCTCCCTCCCGTCTAGCTTGTGGGAAGGGATAGATGCACCAGCTGCTCAGAAATCTAATTTGACCTCTGGAAAAAGGAATCAAGATGGCCCCTCAAACAGCCCCATGTCACAAAGACTCACCACCAGGCCTGGCAGCATTTGAACGGTAGTGGGTCTTAACAGCGATCTCTGATTTTCTGAAAAGCCAGGCAGGTATTCACCACCTGGTTATTCTCAGAATCAGCTCCTTGGCCCAGAGCAGAGCACCAGTCCCAAAGAGGAGGCATTCCCCTCCAAGAGACCACCTTCAAAGGCTGGTAGCGCCCAACGCCCACCTGTGCTAACTGTCAGCTCCCACAAGAGGACTCGCGGGGTGGGAATGCCCCTGTTATCTCCAGCTTTCATCGCTGAGGTCTAGAGGAGCTGTTCTTGTGGGTTGAGAGGGATGGGGTTCAAGGGTTTCTTTGCCTCTGATGTCAACCCTTCACCAGCACAGCCGAACACATGCCATCTGTGCTGCAGCAAGATGTCTAACAGGGGTAGGAGGGGCCGATGAAATATGTACATACATAGGTATTTTATCTTTGATTCTACATAATCAAGATGAGCCATCTCTCCCCAAAAGAATATTGAGCTCAACTTCTAGAAATTCTAAAGAAAGTCTACTTTCTTCTCCTTTTAACTATAAAAATTTCATTTGAGACAATGGGTCAAGTTAGTGCATTCTCAGTTCACCACTGGATTCCCCAGAATATTACATTGACTTCTTTTCCCTGTGTCAAAATCTGCCTCTCTGGCATGTTCTAAAGTATTTATTCATTCCTTTTTCCTTCTCCCACACTTGGCCTAAGATGATGCTGAACACAGAGGAGACATTCAATTGATACTTGGTATTTCCTTCATTCTTTCTATTCTGATCAATTATTGTTTAAAAATATGACTCAGATTTAGGGAAAATGCACAGTTTTTGCAAAAGTCATTTCATTTCTCATTCTAAAGTCTTGTGGATGGCATGAGAATGGGTTATTTAATTGATATTTTAGCATATCAGAGCTTCATTTCAGCACAATGAGAAATGATCACTTTGGATGCAATCTGCAAAAGTGTTTGTGATCCTTACAAATTAAAGATAATAACTAAGTAAAATTCAGTAGGCTCATTTGAGTTGACAAATATAGTAACCATTATATATGTAAGGATATTTTTACAGAAAACAAATACTATGGCCAGCATCTTCCACAGCCCTTGTCATGTAAGACTCATGTATCTTTATAGGTTTTGAGCACAGAAACACCTCAAATCCAACACCACATGCCCTCATCTGCAACTTGCATACATTCCTCTTTTTGTTTGTTTTAAATTAAAAGCCCTTCCCCAGAGTTCTGTGCACCTGCACACAAGCAGCCAGGTGTTCTGCTGTTTAAGCACTAAACAACACACAACATACATCTCTGTACGTTGCACTCACACTTGGTGGATTGGGGGAAGCAGATGCAGATGCTATAGGTAAAGCCCACAGGCCAGAATAATACAAATGAAAAAAAGTTGAAAACAGACAAATGCTACATATTTTGTTCCCTGAGAAAGGAAATTAAACCCAAATGCAGGAATGTATATATATATACAGACAGACAGACATAATATATAAACATGCAAAATATACTTTATATGCTTATAAAATAGAGTCACCAGAAATCATTAAGGTCAATGCATCAACAAACAGGATGACACTATAACCAAGTTGTTTAAAGAAAGATATAAAAGATTCTTCAGGAACCAAAGCCCCTTCAAGAATGAGTTGACCTCTGTTTTCTGGTGCTATGTCCTCTAGAAACTGACCCACTTAAACCCAAGGGATTTAGGAAGACCATTTTTTGCACAGACACCTGAGACCATGATTTAAAAAATAAAATAAAACAAAGCCCCAATCTGCATGATTCTAATCCTTTCCAGGTTTTCCCATCCTTGTGGGAAAAAAAAAATGAAGATGAGAATAATTAGTGCCTTTTTCTGCCTGGCTGTTAAACATCCTAATTACTTCAAGCACTATTACCACCACTTGCATATAAGCCGTCCTTTGAAAATACTTTTCAATCTAAACTAAAATTGATGTTAATTTCTTTCCAAGAATATAGCCAGTATTAACACAATCTGGAGAGTTATTGGATTTACTTTTTAAATCTTAACAGGGATGTCAATATTCTAAGTGCACACAATGGAGATAACAATCTAGTACCATCTGAAGTGGAACCAACAAAATAACTCTTGAGAAAGACTGCACATCTTTGTAGACATAAAAGACATTATAATTATATATCATGTACCATAGCCTTTATTACTGTCTTGTCATTATTTTGGTACTGAAATGTTTTCCTGTATTCCTTCATGCAAAATTTACTTACATTAGAATTACAGCATTGAGTCTTTTTATCCCCACTTTTGCACTGGATAGAATTACTTCTTGATTCATTATCTCAATAAATCAACATTCTGATGCAGCTTGTGCAGACATTTTTCATTAGTTTCTTTGCCATAAATTCAAGGTGTTAATAAATCACATGATTATTTGTTTCTGTAACAAAATGTAACAAAGAAAGCAGACACTGGATAAATATTAGTTGACGTCTAAAATTTAATATGAGCCATTATTGTGGCATTCAACCTGAATTTGGAAGTAAATGAAGCCAGTGATGAGAACCATTATGTGCAAGAGACAGTTCTTAATAAAGATGCAAGAATGAGTTTTGAGGTCCGCCCTCGGGGTTGGGGGAAACCTTGTACACGAATTACTGTAATACAAGGGAGAATATGCTGAATACCAAAATATTACAAAATGACATCATGGTCCTGGGGGAGAAGAAATTACACCCAGTTGGGAGAATCAGAAGGGACTCATGAAGGAAGTGACCTTTGGGATGCATCTTAAAGGATGAGTAGAAATTCAATGGGCAGAAGTGAGGGGTGACCATTCAGTAAAAGAGAACAAAAGGAGCAAAAGCATGAAAGTAGAAGGAAATACTCAGGAGCCATGAGTAGTCAATTTCGTCTGTATCGTGGGACACATAGGAATTGGACCTTCGATGTCAAATTGAGATGTTTTTAATAATTGGTAGTTTTAAAGCAACATTGGTAGCAACATGAAAATAAATGAAAGTAATGTGTACAGCAAGCTAGAAGTGAGAGAATTGAATATTTAGATATAAATTAGAAAGGAAGAAGGCTTCTAGGGAGAGATACATTAAAAAGAGGGTCTGAATAATGGCAGAGGGAATACGGAGAGATTGGAATCAAAAGGTTGTGTGACCCAATTCAACCATATATTTATAAAGATATATATAACAGTGTGTTCTGTTTCTCTGAAGAACCCTAACTAGTACAGCACTCAATATATGTCTAACCAAATTGAATTGATGAAATGGACTTCCAAGTTCTTCAATTAATCAGCTTATACTTTTAGGTTTAATTCACTCAGTAAATATTTATTGAACACTGACTTTCCTCCAGGCAGTTTTAAGATGTTGAGGATACCCCCTGCCCTCTTGCATTTTACATCCTAACAGGAGGGAGAGCGAGACAATAAATGAGTCAAGGTAAGGGAATCTGACACACACTAATAGAATGCAGCTTTTTGAGAAAGGGCTCGCTTTAGAGAGGGTGGACGGAGAGAGACTCTACATTTCACCTGAGATCTGAATTATGCAAAGGATGCAGCCTGGAGACCAGGGGAAAGCATTGTAAGCAGAAGGAAAAACAAGAGTAAAGCCCTAAGGTGGAAATAAGGCAGAGTGTTTGAAAAACAAAAAAGGTGGAAATATTTGAAAAACAGTATTTGAAAAACAAAAAAGAAAGCAAAGTGGCCAGAACAGGAGAAAGGAGGAAGACCATGGTATTAGATAAGAGAAGAGAGGCAGGTAGGGGTCAGGTTAAGTAAAGGCTGGGTAAAGCATGATGAGGAGTGTGGATTTCTCTTCAGCATATGGAGAAATCTTTTTCTAGAAAATTCTTGAAAAATTGTCTCTTTTGTATCATTCCCTGTGCTACTGTATTCAGTTACCACCAGCTTCTAAGAAACAAGCAAATAAATGAATAATTTTCCATTAACTGGGTTTTTTCATATATTAATTCAATCATGCAATCACCTAGCGCATAGGGAAAAGTTCTCATTTAAAATGAGGACAGAGTTCCATCTTATTCATGGGAAAAGAAAAGAGAAGTATCAATGAAGGAACTGAAGAAATTCAACATCAGGACTGAAAATTTTTTCTCCATCTTGAGTCACTCCACATAAGATGAGTCCTGAAATGGTAAGATTGCTCAGTGTCAACTGAGCACTGAACTAGTGAGAGCTGGCTTGAAGTGACATTTTCTCCACTTAAGTTCGTTTGCATTGCAACTGTCACATTATTTCAAGATATCTTAAAAATGTTCATGTTTTTCTCTTCCGTTTTGGTGTCTACACTCAGATGCTTCTCCCTACTTCCTACTCTTTATTAATCTTACTTGTACTGCCAATACCTGACCCAGGTTGGGCATCACCCATCAATTGAAGCACAGGTTTCTTCTAAAAGCACCTGGTTAGTGTTTGCCAGCCATCGTGAAACAAACCATTTCCATTTTTTCAGGGAATCTCTAAGCTGAAAGGCAGTCATCCTAGCATTTGCTAGTTAGGGCAACAGTAATGACCCAATGAAGACAAAACATTCCCTTCAAAGGCTTTAAGGAACCCATTTTCCAGTATCATTTTTGCTATAATGCACAATTGTTTCAAATAATGCAGGAGTCAAAAATTGCCAAGAGGAAAGAAGCCAAAACATGGTACATGAACCTCAGATAGAATATTCTGCAGTAATGTTTACCAGCCATCTGCCCTGTCAAGTTAGATAATTAAAATGTAGTTCTTTTTAAACACTTTAAAAGATGGCCTTATTTCTGCAATTAATGAAACTACTTATGTCAATAAAATAGGGTTGTCTTGAAAATGGTAAAGTCTTTTCTTTATTTAAAACACCAAAAAGCTATACTGAGTTGAAAGAGTCTCTGGTCCTGTGAATAATAAAATCCCAAATGCGGTCGTCTCCCCAAATCAGCATGCTGCATAGAAGACTGTATGTTAAAATCTTGTCAACCTCACAATTGCTCTCATCCCCACAGTGCATCAGTAAACAATCCTTGTAAAGTTTCCTTCCTAATCTCTACTGAATACATGTATGCTTTTCTATCCACACTGCCTTAATTTGGGCATCTTATCATCTCCCACATCAACTATTCTAGCAGTCTCCAAACTCGTCTCCCTGATTTAGTTTCACTTCGATTCATTTTATCCTTCCGACTCACACTAGAGTTATCATTCTGAAGTACATTTCCAATTTTGTTATTTTTCTGCTTAAAAATCAGAATCTGACCCCAACCTACTTCTCTCCTGCAGCTGCCTGTACACTAGTCCCACAGGAAGCAATGGTTTTTCTTTAAACAAGTCATAGTTTGCGTGGTGGTTTGGACCTGTTTGTTCCCCCAGAAAATTCTTAAACTTAATCCATTTCTGTGCATGTGAATCCATTGCAAGCAGGACATCTGATGAGGTTAGTTCAGTTAAAGTGTGGCCCACCTCAAACAGGATGGGTCTTACTGTAATACTGGAGTCCTTTATAAGCAAAATGGAATTCAGACAGCAAGAGAAAGCCAGAGGGAGCAGCCAGAAGCTGAACATCGATGGAGCCCAGAAGAAAAGGGAGAGACCAGGAGACACTGCCATGTGCCTTGCCATGTGTCAAGCAAGGACCAAGAATCACCAGCAGCCTGCCCCAGAAAGCCACTTCTTTGGGGAGAAAACATCACCTTAATGATGCCTTCAAATGGACTTTACCTAACCTCAAAAATTCCCATTGGTATCCGTGTGACACCAGAGACTCAGAGCTAGAGTTCTATAGCTATGAAAATAGCATTACCCCGTCCAGCAACTGTTAAAAACACTGAAAAAGTGATCAGACTTCCAATAGAGATGTAAATGAAGCTCATCTGGGTAGGACTAGGAATAAGGCAAATTAGAATAAAGGGCAAAGGATGATACTGATTGTATTTCAAAACTTCAGCTTCTGTGTGAGACCAAAGGGAGAGATGTTTATTTGGTGCAAACTTTTTATTTTCAATAACACACTATCTAACCCAACTTGTATGGCCAGCTTATTCAAACACCATAATTAAATGGAACCTTGAATAGGGAGTGAGATCTTGTTAGATTGTACAGGTTGGTGTGATACCCCAGTACATCCCAGAGTAGTCTGGTAAGAATATTAAAAAGTATTTGCAAAGTCCCCTTAAGGGACTCGGGGAGAAGGTAGAAATATTAACCTTTCCCACCTGGGGGAGACCTGACAGGTTCGCAAGCATTAGGAACTGCCAATTTCATGGGCCAGGCCCTCAATCTTAGGGGTTGCCATATGAAACTTATTTTTGCAGAGGAGAAGCCAAGCCTACTTATATTATGCCTAAGAGTCACCCCCAGAGAACCTCTTTGGTGGCTCAGATGTGGCCTCTCTCTCTAAGCCAACTCTGCAGGTGAAGTCTCTGCCCTCCCCCCTATGTGGAAAATGAGTTCCAGGAGAATAAATCTCCCTGGCAATGTAGGTCATGACTCCTGGGGATGAGCCTGGCCTTGGCAATGTGGGAGTGAGACAGTCTTCAGGACCAAAAGGGGGAAGAGAAATGAAACAAAATAAAGTTTCAGTGGCCGAGAGATTTCAAATAAGAGTCAAGAGATCATTATGAAGTTCTTATGTAGTAGATAACCTTTTTTTAGTTTTTGGTATATTGGAGTAGTTAGAGGGAAATACTTGAAACTGTTGAACTGTAATCCAATAGCTTTGATTCTTGAAGATGAATGAGTAACTACAGAGCTTTTAAAATGTGTTCATGTGATTATGAAAACCCTGTAACTGACACTCCCTTTATCTAGTGTATGGGCAAGAAAAAAAAAACAAAACAAAAGGTGGGGGTGGGGGTAAGGGATATTTTGGGTGTTCTTTTTTACTTTTGTTTTTACTCTTACTTCTATATTTTTTTGGAGAAATGAAAATGTTTAAAAATAAATTATGATGAATGCACAGCTATATGATGATACTGTGAACCACTGATTGAACACTTTGGATGGATGATTATATGGTATGTGAATATAGAATATATCTCAATTTTTCAAAAATTCCCTTTGTTTAAGCCAGCTCATTGCACGGTATTTGCTTGAGCAGCCAAGGAAACTAAAACAGTTTATATACAGCTTTATGCCTTTCTCTACACTATTTCCTCTGACTGGAATGTCCTTGCCTCTTCTCTGCCTCAAAAAATCCTATTGATTCTTCATGGCCCAGCTCAAATCTCTCCTCTGTGAAGACTCCACAGCTCTCCAAGAGGTAACTAAGTAACTCCAACTTGCTTTGCTCCAGTAGCTCTTGACACACACCACTCTTAGAACATGGATCAGCCTTCCCTGCATTGTCAAATGAAAATATGCAAGCGTTACCTGAAATTTTCTAGTAGCCTCATAAAAAAAGTAGAAATAGATGAACCTTTTAACAATATAGCTAATATATTATCATTTCAACAAGTAATAAAAATATAAGGAGATACTGTACAATTTTTCATATTAATTATTCAAAACCCAATGTGTATTTTACACTGACAGAATATTTAAATTCAGGCATTATGTTGACATCAAAAAATAATCTGGTTTTAGATTTCATAAGATTTACAGTTAAAAAAGTAGATTAATGTATGCGAGTTGTTCTAAATGTTTTCCAATAACTGAATCAAATATCAGGCTTTTCAGTTTTAAATTAAAATTAAATCATGTTAAACATCAGTTCCTCAGATGCACTAGCCACAATTCAAGTGCTATTGTATTGGACAGTGCAGCACTACTGTAATTATCTGTGCATACATCTGTCTTCCCTACTAAATTAGACCAGGTCTATATAATTTACCTATATCTTCCCCCACTGCCTAGCCTAAGGCTTGGCACATAAACAGTGTTTTATGCAAGTTTTTTGAATGAACAAAGAAAAACAGATGTAGAAATCATCTGACTCTACCCCAACATGAAATTGAGAACATCATAATGTAAATAATGTAAAGGGCAATTTTTATGAATAAACACATTCACACACACACAAGCAAACACACAAGCACAGGCTTGCATGAAAACCAATTAAGCCTAAATACATTTGATTTGTTACTGATTGCCTCAGTAATAAAAATGACTTCCTACATTCTATCCCCCCTTCTTCTTTGCCTATATCCTTCTTTTCTCCTTCACTTAATATATTTATGGATAGTCTACACAATAGGACTTCATAATATGCTTTTATATTCTCTAGTTTTCTCTACCCATGCCTTTCATTCTCAAATTATTATTTGAAGCTTCTGGAGATAGAGATCATTCCTCCTACTTTGTAACTATCATCCCGTCTGGCTTAAAGTAATAATAAAGTGCAAGAATTTAATAAATGACATATAATCAATTCTCAGATGCCTTCTTTTCAGTGAAGCCTTTTCCAGTCAATTCCTGAAGCCCAATCTCTTCAGCACTCAAATATGTGCCACTGTCTCTGTATAGGTGTGAACTGTCAACTATCCAGTAAGCAATTCTCCTCTATGTGCTACAATTTATTTTGCATGTGCAATTGTCCTGCACCCCCAAGAAGGTCTCCAATCTTCATTATCATACCCCACAGCACCTAGTATAACACTCTCATCAAAATGGACCCTTCAGGAGATTCATTTTCCCCACTTCACATCCCCATCACTCCCCAACCAGTCATGGGAGGCAGCCACAGGACAGAAAAGATCTCTGCACCAGCACCAGCGCCCTACTGATCAACAACTCTGAAAATGAACACACACATAAATTTCCACAAAAGGGATTACAGAAGGTTTATCTTCTATTCTTACGAATGCTGCCTGATTAAGAACAAAACAAAAATAAATGCAAAAATGTCTTAGAGAATCAGTCACGAGGTTCCTCTAAGTCTGTGCCGGTGTTCTCTCGCTTTTGCTTGGCTAGCTCTTTGACAGCGTCCATCTCTGCAGGGGTGAACTTGGGGGTTAGCACCACATTGTCGTAATCAAATTCTTCATCAAGTGAGAATGGCTGAACTTCATCTCCAAGTATCTACAGAAGGTAAGAAAGGAGGAAAAAGGAGATAAAGTTGAAAACATAAACTCTCCATTAATATTTAAACTTTTTTTAGACTTTAGCACTCTTAGCTGATTAATCTGTTTTTAAGCAAAAGAACAAATTCAATTATTCAATTTGACCTAATTTAAGTCTCTTAACATGCCCCATTTGTAGCATACTGCATCTGAATGACTATCATTAACTAATTCCACCCAAGGCAAGAATGAGAAATTCTCCCTTGCACACATTCATTACATTTTTACCACTTTAAGGGCTGGAGGCATATGGAAAAACTAAGTTATTTTGAAATGTGAGAATCTATACCTTAAGAGTTTTATAATTTTAAGTACATTTTGACCATTTACTACAAAAAGACTACATCAAACATAATTTTCTAAGAAAAAAAATCTGTATATTTGATATACTTCTTCAGATAATACCCATAACTCCTAGGCCAGTAAAAGTAGGAATTTTTAAAACACATAGTATCATTTTAAATTAAAAACTCCAGAATCCCTTTTTTAACTATCTAGAATTTTAAAAATATTGTGAAGTTTATCTAAAAGTCAGAGTAGCTGCAAAAAGAGGCAATAATTTTGTCTCTATTTATTCAAAATTCATAATTTTTAGACTTCCTACAGTAGATACAAAGCATATTTTCCAATAAACAAAACGTAAACTCCTTAAATCTCATTGTATCACCTCCTTAAAAGCCTCTCCTAAAGCAAATGGTGTGTGCTACAATGAAATCATCCAGCACCTTGGCGTAGATCTATACTGTGAGGGATGGTTATGTAATTGAAAACTATGGTTTATGCGAGAATGAAAGAAAAGTGTCCTGAAGCTATAATCAGCTTAAAATATGCTTGCATGGAGGATGATCTCAATGAATAGTTTTTGCAATCTTCTTGAAAACTAAGCATGTAACTCAGAAGCTATATACTGTTACTGTGGAAAAAGAAATCATGAAAAATAGGTATTTCTTATCCAGCAAGTGATATCCCAGCCATCTATCATCTTATCTTTGCAAAACCATCAAGAGGACAAATTTCAGACACTCGTTCATTTCCTCTTTATTAGAAGGTACTGGCATGCTTTTTTGACAAAGATAATGATAGGAGCTATCATTGAGTGAGTCCCCACCTCCTTCCAGGCACAGTACTAGGAATCTTTAAACAACACTACAAGTAGGCACTCTTACCTCCATTTTATGAACCTCTGAAAGGTTAAGAAACTTACTCAAGGCTGTTTGATAGCAGCCATTCTTACAGGTATGAGGTAGTATCTCATTGTAGTCTTGATCTGCATTTCCTTTATAGCCAATGAAAATGAGCATCTCTTCATGTGCTTTTGAGCCATCGGTGTTTGCTCTTCAGAAAACTGCCTATTCATATCTCTAGCCCATTTTATAATTGGGTTGTTTGTTCTTTTGTTGTTGAGTGGTATGATTTCTTTGTATATACAGAGTATCAAACCTTTGATGTGTGATTTCCAAATATTTTTTCCCATTGACTTGGCTGCGTCTTCACCTTTTTGACAGTCTTTTGAGATGCAGAAACATTTGATTTTGAGGAGTTCCCATTTATCTATTTTTTCTTTGGTTGCTTGTGCTTTAGGTGTAACATTTAGGAAGCTACCTCCTATTACTAGGTCTTGAAGATGTTTCCCTACATTTTATTCTAGAAGCTTTATAGTACTATTCTTATATTTAAGTGTTTTGTCTCCTTTGAGTTAATTTTTGTATAGAGTGTAAGAGAGGGGTCCTCTTCCATTCTTTTGGCTATTGATATCCAGTTCTTCCATGCCCAATTATTGAAAAGACTATTTTGTCCCAGTTCAGAGGATTGGGGGGTCTTGTCAAAAATCAGTTGACCATAAATTTGGCGGTTTATTTCTGCACTCTTGATTCGATTACATTGGTCAATGCTTCTATCTTTGTGCCAATACCATGCTGTTTTGACCTCTGTGGTTTTATAATAGGTTTTAAAGTCAGAGGTATTAATCTTCCCACCTTGTTTCTCTTTTTCAGGATGCTTTTAGCTATTTGGGGTCTCTTTCCCTTCCAGATGAATTTGGTAACTAGCTTTTCCAAGTCTTCAAAGTAAGTTGTTAGAATTTTGATTGGTACTGTGTTGAATCCGTAGATCGATTTGGGTAGAACTGACATCTTAACTAAATTTAGCCTTCCTATCCATGAGCAGGGAATGTCTTCCCACCTATTTAGATCTCTGATTTCTTTTAGCAATGTTATATAGTTTTCTGTGTGAGAGGTCCTTTATGTCCCTAGGTAAGTTCATTCCTAAGTACTCAATTCTTTTAGTTGTTATTGTGAATGGAATTTTTCCTTAACTGACTCCTCAATTTGGTCACTGCTGGTCTATAGAAATGTTATTCATTTTAGCACATTAATTTTATATCTGTCACATTGCTACATTTGTTTATTAGCTTGGGTAACTTTGTTGTAGATTTCTAAGGATCTTCCAAGTATAGTATCATGTCATCTGCAAATAATGAAAGTTTTACTTCTTTCTTTCCAATTTGGATGCCTTTTATTTCTTTGTCCTGCCTGATTGTTCTAGCTGGAACTTCTAGCCCAGTGTTGAATAACAGTGGTGACAGTGGGCATCCTTGTCTCATTCCTCATCTTAGGCAGGAAGCTTTCAGCCTCTCTCCATTATGTACGATGCTGGCTATCAGTTTTTCTTATATTCCCTTTTACATATTGAAGTAGTTACCTTTGATTCCTATCTTTTGGAGTGTTTTTATCACAAAAGGATGTTGAATTTTGTTCAATGTTTTTTCAGCATCAATCAAGATGATCATGTGATTTTTTTTCCCTTTCAGTTTGTTCATGTGCTGTATTACATTAATTGATTTTCTTGTGTTGAACCAACCTTGCATTCCTGTTGTGAACCCCACTTGGTCATGGTGTATAACTCTTTTAATGTGTTGTTGGATTCAATTTAATATTTTGTTGAGAATTTCTGCATCTATGTTCATTAGGGTGGTTGGCCTGTAGTTTTCCTTTCTTATAGCATCTTAATCTGATTTTTGGTATTAAAATAATATTAGCTTCATAAAATGAGTTAAGTACAGTTCCTTTTTCCTCAATTTTTTGGAAAAGTTTGAGCAAGATTAGTGTTAGTTCATTTTAGAATGTTTGAAAGAATTCCCCTGTGAAGCCATCTGGCCCTGGGCTTTTCCTTGTAGGAAGATTTTTGTTGACTGATTCAATCTCTTTACTTGTGACTGGCTTGTTGAGATCTTCTGTTTCTTCCTGAGTCAGTATAGCTTGTTTGTGTGTTTCCAGGAGTTAGTCCATTTCATCTAAGTTGTCTTGTTTGTTGGCATATGGTTGTTCATAGTATCCTCTTATGAGTTATGTAGTTATGCACCCCTTCTCATTTCTGATTTTGTTCATTTACATCCTCTCTCTTTTTTTCTTTGTCAGTCTTGCTAGTGGCCCATCAATTTTATTGATTTTCTCAAAGAACCAACTCTTGGTTTTATTGATTCTTTCTATTGTTCTTTTGTTCTCCCATTCATTTAACTCTGTTTTAATCTTTGTTATTTTTCTTCTTCTAATTGCTTTGGGGTTAGTTTGCTGTTCTTTCTCAAGTTCCTCCAAGTGAGCAGTTAAGTCCTCAATTTTTGCTTTTTCTTGTTTTTTAATATAGGCATTTAGGGCAATAAATTCCCCCTCTCAGCACAGCCTCTGCTGCATTCCATAAATTCTGATAAATTGAATTCTCATTTTCATTCGTCTCAAGATAGCTACTAACTTCTCTAGCAATTTCTTCTTTGACCCACTGGTTGTTTAAGAGTGTGCTATTTAATCTCCATATATTTGTGAATGTTCTGGTTCTTTGGTGATTACTGAGATCTAGCTTCATTCCATTGTGATCAGAGAAAATGCTTTGAATAGTTTCAATGTTTTTGAACTTATAAAGACCTGTTTTGTGCTCCAGCATTTGATCTATCCTGGAGAATGTTCCAGGATTACTAGAGAAGAACGTATATCCTTGTGTTTTGGGGTGTAATGACTTATATGTGTCTGTTAGGTCTAATTCATTTTATCAAGTTGTTTAACTTCTCTATTTCCTTGTTCATCTTCTGTCTGGATGATCTGTCTACAGCAGAGAGTGATGTTTTAAAAGTCTCCTACTATTAATTATTGAAACATCTATTGCTCCCTTCAGTTTTGCCAATGTCTGTCTCATGTACTTTGGAGCACCTTGATTCAGAGCACAAATATAATTATTATATCTTCTTGGTGAAATGACCTTTAATTAGTATACACTGTCCTTCTTTTTCTCTTATGATGTCTTTACATTTAAAGTCTATTTTGTCCAATATTAGTACAGCTACTCCTGCTTTCTTTTGGTTACAACTTGCATGGAAAAATTTTTTCCATCCTTTCACTTTCCATCTATTTGTATCCTTGTGTCTAAGATGAGTCTCTGGTAAGCTGCATAGCTGGGTT
>PVIY010039434.1:0-23112 GCA_004026745.1 Myrmecophaga tridactyla
TCAATGACCCCTTGGAGGAGATGGTGGGCAGCAGATGCTGTTGACAGATTCCCCAATCTGGGTGTCAGCTACTTGGACTCTTTGCCTCGTTCTGCTCTGGGACCCCCAGAAAGTCCTCCTTCCTCAGTTTACCTGGCTGTAAAATGGAGCGTTAGCACTGGCTATACTTATATCACCATCCTCTTCCATTCCCCTTGCTCCTCAATTACATTCAAGGATTAACCCTCCCCCCAGGGACACACTCTCTGCTCTGATCAGAATCAGGAGTCCTCTGCTGACTTCAGACTCTTTCCTGGCAATATGTTCTCTAGAATCCACCCCCTCCCTCATCCAAATCCTACTTCTGCCACCTTTAAAATGAAGCATACTGTGTTCCTTTGATACTTGCAGTGATTTAAAAATTCTGTCAAAACAATACATGGAGACAGAAGGCTGACTAGTGGTTCCAAGGCCTGGGGGTGGGGGGTGGGGGAAGGGAAGGGAAAGGCTGCTTAATGGGTATGGGGTCTCCTTTTGGGGTGACAAAAATGTCCTGAAGCTGGATAGAGGTGATGGTTGCACAACAAGATGAAATGGACTAAAGGCCCCTGAACTGTTTACTTCAAAATGGTTAATTTTATGTTCTATGAGTTTTACCTTAATGAAAAAGTACCTTAATGAAAAAGTATCCACACATGCAAACAGCACCCCATCAAGATGTAGAATATTTTCATCATTCCAGAAATTTCCCTGGTGCCCCATCAGCACCCCAAAAGTAACTCCTCAACCGATTTCTAGATTAGTTTTGACTGTTTTTTTTTTTTAAAGGGGAAGGTAAACTACATCTTAATGTTTTTTGTAAATAAGGTTTTATTGGGACACAGCATACCCATCCCTGTACGTATTGTCTCTGGCTGTTTTTGTGCTAAAATGGCTGAATTAAGTAGCTGTGACAGAGACTGTATGGCTTGCAAAGCTGATAATATTTACTCTCTGGCCCTTTGAGAAAAAATTTGCTGAATCTAGAACTTCATATAGATGGAATTCTACAGGCTGTACTCTATTTCCAGCCTCTTTCACTGATATCTTGGAGATTTATCCACATGGCTAAGGGTGGATTGAAAATATCTTTCATTCATTAATTCAAAAATTCAACAAAGCAAATGAGATTGTTATAGATCTAGGATGTTAAATTTAAGATGCATTAAGAAAATACTGGAGAATATGCATGCTCATAGAGACAGAGATTACAATTCAGGTTGCCAGGGGTAGGGATCAGAGAGAATGGGCAGCTAATGCTAGGATTTCTGTTTGGGGAGATGGGAAAGTTTCAGCAGTGGGTGGGTAGTGAGGGTAATGCAATATAATGTTGGA
This sequence comes from Myrmecophaga tridactyla, assembly GCA_004026745.1. Taxonomy (NCBI): domain Eukaryota; kingdom Metazoa; phylum Chordata; class Mammalia; order Pilosa; family Myrmecophagidae; genus Myrmecophaga; species Myrmecophaga tridactyla. The sequence continues at coordinate 1,354 of PVIY010039434.1, forward strand.
TGTTATGCTTGGGGGTGACTGGGATGGGAAGGTTACGTTGTATAAAAGCTCTACAAGAAAGAAAGAAAAAGCAACTAAAGAAACAACAGTTATGTGCAATACATGCATGATCCTGGATGCAGTCTGACAGGTCTGAAAAAGTCTCCAAAGGAAAGTCTCCAAAGGAAATTATTGGTACATGTGAAAAAGTTGCAATATCTTCTGTAAGTTTCGTATCAAAGTGAAGTTTCCTGAACCTGATAACTGTTCTTAAGGTGGTTGCAAAAGTGAATGTGCTTGTTCTTTGGAAATGGGCACGTCCATATTAAGTGTTCAAGGAGGAGGGTGTATACAACTTACAATCAAGTGTTCAGAAAGTGGGTTGATAAATAGACAAATGGATGGATAGATAGAATGATATGGCAAATGCGGCAGATGTTAAAATCTGGGGAGATAGTGATATGGTGGAGTTCTCTATATGGGGTTTGTATAACTTTTATAACTGTCCTGTAAGTTTGAAAGTATTTAAAAAAACGTAAAAAGTGCATCAAGATCCTACTATGTGCTATTGCCAGGTGATGGGAATATAGAGATGAATAAAACAGATCCGCTTTCTTCTTCAGGTATGCAGTAGAGTCAGTACGTGCAGGCAAGTTTGGCAGGGAGTGGATCAGAGAAATGAGGCATTAGCTGGAGAGCTGCACTGGATCAAGAGGTTTTTTTTTTTTTGCTTGTTTACTGCTGAGGAGGATTCAGTAGAGAAGGAAATGTTGATGATGCCTGAGAAGGGGGAGAAGATGCATTGGAGATGGAGAGATGGACTTGGGTTTTAAAATAACAACGACATCCCACTCTGTGCCATACTCTGTGTGGTCATTGAGTAGATGGATGGTAGACAGGACTATAGGATTGACAGAGGAAATGTGAAAGTGGTTCCTTTTGGTGGCTTCCATGCGTTGGGATCATGCATTGAGCATGAGGGAGGAGTAGAGAGTTGGAGAGGTTTGAAGGAAAACAGATGGTATGAAGGTATTGGGCGATGGGACGGTCAGCCTTCCAGATGCACATAGTGAGATCCATGGGAAACTACTGAGTGCCAGTTTGAGGACTGACTTCATAATTTTTAGGTGGGACACCAGAGCATAGGATTAATATTTATCAAATGGATGAGGCAGAGGCATTCACAGGTTAGCCAAACCAATGGCTCTCTGAAATCTTGCCGTTACGGGTTGAGTGCGTCTTCCCCAAAGATATGTTGAGTCCTAACTCCTGGTCTTGTGAGTGTGACCTTATTTGGAAATAAGGTCTTTGAAGATGTGAAATGCCAAGGACTGTGGGCAAATCACCAGAAGCTAGGGAGAAGCAAGGAAGAATCCCCGTCCACAGATTTCAGACTTCTGGTCTCCAGAACTCCAGAATTGTAAGACAATAAATATTTTCACTGTTTTAAGCCACCATGTCTGTGGTACTTTGTTTAAGCCTGAGGGAACAAATACACTTGCTGCTCTCCTATTTTCATTACTGCCCTGATAAAGAAATCTTGTTGCAAGAGCTAAGGACACAGTGAGGGCCCGTCTCTGGCTGGAGCCGAGAAAAGGCAGGGCACACATTAAGATATAAAGAGCTAGATTCAAGACACCTGGGCTGAGACTCTAGTCCCACCACTGGTTAGCTTTGTGTCTTGACTGAGGAGGGTATCTCTCTCCCAGCCTCAGTTTCCCTATCTTCAATACAGGGATGATAATTTCTATTTCATGGGCGTATTTAAGAATACAAAGACTGCACAGGGCTTCACCCAGAGTGGATGCTCATTGTTAATTTAAGGGACATCACTCAGAGCCTTGGTTTTTTCATCTCACAAAGTGGAAATTGGGTGAATGTTCAGGTCAGTGTGGTAAGGTGTGTGGGTTAGGGATCTGCTTTTGCTGCCATCTCCAAGGTCAGATGGCCTTGCCAAGGATCCGCCCACCCCAAGCTCCCAACCTTGGCCCCAGACCCTCCCAACCTTAAGCAAGGCTTCGGATTTTTCCATGTCTTGTTCCATCTTCCTCTTCATGGCTTTTAGCTCCTCTTTCTCCCATGTAAGAATATGGTCAGCTTTGTCAGGGACCTAGGTCAATAAGGAGAGAGCGCACCTCACCTTCAGGGAGGGCGGGGGGTATGTTTCTCCCCCTGGGGCAGTATGGGGTGCCCAATCTCATGAACGATGTGTTGGAGGATGGAGTTGGGGGCACTCTCACCCATTTGGGGGCTCCCCCCCGAGAAAGCTTTATCCCCAAAGCTCTCACTTGGGGGAGGTCTTATCCTCTGAAGAGTGGGACTGAGGGCTTCTCCCTTTTTTAGGTAGGAGCCCAGTGAGCTGGGATGGAGGGGACACACTTTGGGGGGCTCATTCTCTGGAGCTGGGGGCCCCATCCTCAGAGATGTTCTTATGGCCTTCTCCCTGGCTAGAGGTGGAGGTACCTCATCATAGTAATGGGTTTGCCTTTTGTGTGTGGGGTGTCTTATTATCTGGATCTAGGAGCCAGGGTAGGAATTCTGTGCCTGGGGTCTCATTTCTCCCCAGGGAGGCTGGATAGTTCTCACCTTTTGGAGTGGGGTTGGGATTTCACTCTAGGGGGCTTCAGCAGGGCTGGGACTAGGGGTCCTGCCCTTTCTCCCTGGCTGGGTGTGTGGACTGGGGTTTATAGGCAGGATCTCCTCCTTTCTCCCCAGATGAGGCCTGGGTGTGGGTTCTCACTCCCGGAGGCCAGGGGGTTGGGTCTTTTTTCACATTTTTGGGACAGTTTAATTTGGGATGGGACCAGGCTATCACCTGCCGTTCTCAGTGAGATTGGGTGGGGAGGCCCTTGGAAGAGTCTGGCTCTGTAGCCCTGGGGGGTCGGGTGGTGGATTTATTTTCTGGGGTGGGCTTTGCAGATTTTACTCGTTGGGACGCATTTCACCCAGACTCAGTAGGGCTCCCACCCTTTTCCCCTATCTGGGAGCCGAGACACTCATCCCTGGGTGTCTTCATTTCCTTGTGCCTTTGCCCCTGGAATTGGGGATTGGGGATTTTCACTACCGGGCGGGTTTTCCCAGGCTGTACCGGGGGAATTGGGACCTCAATCTTTGCAGCTGGGGCTGGGGTGGGGCCCCACCTTCTCCGACTCCGGCCTGTAGCCCCGCAGCTTGACGCTCTGGCGGTTGATAAGCAGGCCCTTGCGTACTTGGCTGAGCCTGGCGTCCGTGGCCTCGCGCTGGCGCAGCAGCCGCCGCAGCTGTCCATTGACCTGGTGCTGCGCGCGGCCGAGGCGGGCGGCGGTGAGGCGCGCCCCGCGCGCGTGCGCGTGCACCACCTCGGCGGTCTGCAGGGCGCGCGCGTCGCGGTGCAGGGGCAGCGGCAAGCGGGCGTGCCACGCGGGAGGCTTCATCCTGCTCTTCCACAGTGTGACGCCCTCGCCCGGCGGTGGCTGCTCCACGGTGCCGCCGCCTTTGAGCATTTCCACGCGGAAGCGCCAGGGCTGGATGTAGGCAGCGCGGCAGAGGTGGTGTGCCACGTGCGGGTCTAGCACGCTGTCCTTAGGTTGCCACATGGTCACCGCCTCCTGCCCGCAGCGGTCAGTCAGCAGGTGCGCCTTCTGCGTCTCGGCCCGCGCCGCGTCGCGCCATGCAGGAGCTCCCACGCGCGTGTCCTGGCCGCGCTCAGCCGGGGGTAACACCACAGGCATGGTCCCCGCCTGGTGCCCCGGCTTGGCCCGGGACTTCTAGCCGCACACAGCTCCTTCCTTGGCCTGCAGAGCGAGTGGAACTCTTTGGAACCACTGCCATGGTGACTGGGGCAACAAAACAGACGTGAGGGCGCGTTCCAGGGGTGGGGGAGGGGGAAGGAAGGGATGAGGCCTGGGGTGGCGGTGGATGGGGTCATTGCTTTGGGGGCCTGCATTTGTGACTTAGAATCTTGGCTCCTTGAGAGAGCCACCCTCCTCTAGCAGTCTCTGTCTTTGCTGCTGCTCTTTTTTTAAAACTTTTTATTTTGAAACAGTTGCAAAAATAATACAAAGCCCACACAGAGAACTCCAGCACACACCCCTTCCCGAGATCTGTAGATCCCCTGATTTTAACACTTTGCCACATTTGTTATATCATTCTCTCTCTCTGTCTACTTATTCATCCATCCACCCATCTGTCCATATCTATCTATATATTCATCCACCCCTATATCTATCTATCCATCCATCTATCCATCCATCCATCCCTCTATCCACTCATCTATTCATCCATCCATCCATCCATCCATCCATCCATCCATCCATCCATCCATCCATCCCTCTATCCACTCATCTATTCATCCATCCATCCATCCATCCATCCATCTACCATTCACATTTATCATCTCTCTCTCTATCTCTGTTTTCTAAACATTTGTGAATAGGTTGTGTACATCATGCCATTTTTTTCTTTTGGGTGCATGGTCCTGAAATCGAACCCGGGTCTCCTGCATGGGAGGCAGGCATTCTACCACTGCACTACCCACGCACCCGTATCATGCTTTTTGAGCACATACTACTTCCATGTGCATTTTAGAGGAACAAACATATTCACTTACGTAACTACTTTAAGTGCAGTTATCAAGTTCAAGAAATTTAACGTTGATGTAAAGCCTTCATCTATATACCAATTTTTTGTCTGTCCCAATAATGTCCCTTCTGTTTCTTCTTATCCCCACTGCTCTTTCCTGAGCTGCTTCCCACTCGAAGCTTTGGCCTTACTGTTCACTCTGCATAGAGGACTCCTAGCCATGTCCAGCCCACGGCTGTCTCCTTCTCAGTCTTCAGAACCCAGCTTTAGTGTCATGGTCTTAAAGGGCTTCTCTTAGACAGTGCCTAACTTAGCCCCATTCTCTTTCCTCTTGCAGGATTTTTAGTGCAAGCCACAGAAAAGGAAAAGATGGCTTTGTAGTCAAAACCACAATAAAAAATATAATAAGATACACAGTGATCTTCAAGATGTTATGACTACATTGTGGAATTCTCAGCTGCCTCTGCTGACCCCAGAACATTTCTGCTACTGTGGTCACCAATTAAATCAGTTCTCTGTGGCTCTTACTCCTTTGTCCTTTCAGTTCCCAGGGTCTGGGGTGGCTGCACCTAATTGGCTGAGCCTGTGTCACATGGCCATGCCCTTGCTGCAAAGGAATCTGGGAAAGTGGGTAATGACTCAACTTCCTATTTCTAAGGAGGGAGAGGGATTTGGATCCCACCAAGACTCATATGGCACAGAATTTACCCAACATAGGAAGCAGTATACGTAACATAAAATTTGCCATTTTAGCCATTTTAAATGTACAGTTCAGTAGCATTAAATATACTTACAATGTAGTATAACTGTTCTAATTTGCAAGCTGCCAGAATGTGATATAGCAGAAATGGGAATGGCTTTTAAAAAGAGAAATTTATTAAGTTGCAAGTTTATCAGTTCTAAAGCCACGAAAATGTCCACATTAAGGAGCCAACAAGAGGTTACCCTCACTCAAGAAAGGCCATGAAGTTCAGCGTTTCTCTCTCAGCTGGAAGGGCACATGGTGACATCTGCCAGCTTTCTCTCCCGGCTTCTTGTTTCAAGAATCTCCCCCAGAGGTATTTTCCTTCTTCATCTCCAAAGGTCTCTGGTTGCGTGGGCTCGGTTGGTTCTGATGGCTCTCTTTCCAAATGGTTCCCTCTTAAAGGGCTCCAGTAAGCAACCCCACCTTGAATGGGTGGAGATGCATCTCCATGGAAACCATGTATTCAAAAGTTACCACCCACAATTGGATGGGTCACATCTCCATGGAAATGATCAGGAAGGTTCCACCCAGCTATATTGAATAAGGATTAAAGGACAGCTTTTCTGGGGTACATAAATAGCTTCAAACTGGCATTATCCATTTCCAAAATTTTTCATCCTGGCAAACAGAAACTCTGCTTCTGTTAAGCAATAATTCCCCATTCTTCCCTCCCCCCCAGCCCCTGGTTACCTCCAATCTGCTTTCTGTCTGTATGGATTCGCCTATTCTAGGAATTTCATATAAGTGGACTCATAATATTTGTTATTTTGTTTCTGACTTGTTTCACTTAGCATAATGTTTTCAAGGTTTATCCCTGTTGTAACATATATCAGAACTTCATTCCTTTTCATGGCTGGATAAAATTCCATTGTGTGTATATACCACATTTTGTTTATCCATTTTCCCATTCATGGACACTTGATTTTTTCCACTGTTTGGCTCTTGTGAATAATGCTGCTGTGAACATTGGTATACTAGTGTCTGTTTGAGTCTCTGTTTTCAGTTCTCTTGTATTTATTCCTAGAGGTGGAATTTCAAGATCATTTGGTAATTCTGTGTTTAACTTTTTGATGATAGTGATGGTGTTCTTTACTCGGGCATTTGGTAGGCACCTCAAACTTAACAGTTCCAATATCAAACTTTTGATTAGTTTCCCCATTTTCCTCCCTTGATATTCCTTAACTTGATAGTTTGCCTGTCATCCATCCCAGCTGCTCCTTTAAAAAACTTAGGGAGCTTCTTTAATTTTTCATTCCTCCTCCAGTTCATTAAATGTGTTTTCAATCTGATGACTTTACTTCCTTGCTATCACCACTCTCATTCCCACTGTCATTTCTCACTTACCTGGTATGCCTGTTTGAATCTGTTGTGGACCTCAGAAAAGCCATGTCCTTTAATCCTTATTCAGTATTACGAGGTGGGAGCCTTTCTGATTGTTTCCATGGAGATGTGATCTACCCAATTGTGGGTGGTAACTTTTGATTAGATGGTTTCCATGGATTAGTGTCTCCACTCATTCAAGGTGGGGTTGCTTCCTGAAACCCTTTAAGAAGGAACCGTTGTGGAAAAAGCTTCAGAGCCATGAGAGCCCACGCAGCCAGAGACTATTGGAGACAAAGAACAAAAACAGCCCCTGGGGGAACTTCATGAAACCAGAAGCCTAGAGAGAAAGCTAGCAGATGTCGCCATGTTCACCATGTGCCTTTCAGTTGAGAGAGAAACCCTGAACATCATCGGCCTTCTTGAACCAATGTATCTTTCCCTGGATGCCTTAGATTGGACATTTCTATGGCCTTGCTTTAATTTGGACATTTTCTCGGCCTTAGAACTGTAAACTTGCAACTTAATAAATTCCCCTTTTTAAAAACCATTCTGTTTTTGATATATCACATTATGGCAGCTAGCAAACTAGAACACCTGGTGACGTAGATTGAATCACGTCCCTTACAAAAGCACATTCAAGTCCCAACTCCCTGGTCCTTTGGGGGTGGACTCATTTGTGAATAGGCTGTTTGAAGATCTTATTTAGAAGACGGCAAATTGAATCAAGGAGTCCCTTAATCGGCATGATTGGAGTCCTGATAAAGCAAAGCAAATTTATTTGCAGACAGTCAGTAGAATTCAGAAACCGGAAGAATCCAGAGAAGGAGCGATTACCTTGTGGCAGAGGTGGAGATGCAAGTCAGGGAACCCCAAGGATTATGGTGAGCCAGCCCCAGAATGCTACAGCTTCTGGGAGAAAGCATGGACTGTGGAGACTTAATGATGGACTTCTAGCCTCCAAATCTAACAAATTCCTGTTGTTTAAGCTAAACAGTGAGCAGTGTTTATAATAACAGGCCTGGAAAACTAAGACATCTGGTCTTCCTGCTTCTCTCCATCTTGCCTCCTCAAATCTATTCTCCATACCACAGCCAGAACATGTTTTAGAATTTAAATTAGAGCCTTTCATTTCCTTAGTTAGGGCCTGTTTTAGTTTGAAACTGCTGAACTGTGATATACCAGAAACAGAAATTCTCCTTTTAAAAAGGAGAGTTTATTAATTTCCAAGTTTATGAGGTCTAAGGCTGTGAAAATGTCCAAATTAAGGCAAAGCTGTGAAAATGTCCAATCTAAGGCATCCAAGAAAAGATACCTTGGTTCAAGAAGATCAGTCATGTTCAGGGTTTCTCTCTCAGCTGGGAAGGCACATGGTGAGATCTGCTAGCTTTCTCTTCAATGGCTTTCCTGGGGCTCTGTCCATTCTGTCAGCTCTCGTGAGCTCTCATGGCTCTAAAGCTTTTTTCCAAAATGGTTCACTCTTAAATGGCTCCAGTAAGCAACCCCACCTTGAATGGGTGGAGACATATCTCCATGGAAACCATCTAATCAAAAGTTGCCACCCACAATTGGGTGGGTCACATCTCTATGGAAACAATAAAAAGGCTCCCACACAGCAATATTGAATGAGGATTAAAGAATTTGGCTTTTTCTGGGGTACACAACAGATTTAAACCAGCACAAAACCCTTCAGTGAATCCCACTGTACTTATAATAAAATCTAAGCTCTTTACTCACAAGGGTTTTCATGATCTGACTTTTCTCCTATGACTAACTCATCTTCTTTGCCCCATCCCTGGGCTTGCTCATTATGCTCCAGCCTCTCTGGACATCGTTGTGTTCCTGTACCATTGCATAATAGTTTCTGCCCCAGGGCCTTTGCACTTGCCTTTACACTTTAGATTGGATCTCTTTCCCCGTGTTTTTTGCCTTGCTGGGTTCTTGGTGTCCTCCCGGGAGGTTTCACCTCTTGGATTTCGTTGACTACTCAAAAGTAGCTGTCTCAGTATTGCTTTTCCTTTATACAGTATCTTCATAGCACTCACCACTTTTGGAGAGTATCTTGTCCACTTTTTAAAGACTTTTTAAAAAATTGTATCATATGACATGTATACAAAGCAAAGAAAGAAAAAAGCAGTAGTTTTCAAAGCACTCTTCAACAAGTAGTTACAGGACAGACCCTAGCGTTTGTCATGGGCTAACATACCATCCTCTCAGATTTTTCCTTCTAGCTGCTCCAGAATGTAGGAGCTTAGAAGAATTAAATATTCTTTTTATCATCATAATTGACTTGTTTTTCTTTTTTGTGGAAAATAGCATATATACAAAAAAGCAATAAATTTCAAAGCACAGCACAACAATTAGTTGTGGAACAGATATCAGAATTTGGTATGGATTACAATTCCACAATTTCAGGTTTTTAATTCTAGCTTCTCTGAGATACTGGAGACTAAAAGAAATATAACGATTCCGTGAGCACATTTGTTTATTAAACCCTACCTTCTCTGTGTAACTCCACAGTCACCTCTGATCTTTCCATCCTTCTCTTTAGGGGTGTTTGGGCTAGGGCTTTTCTAAATTTTTCATGTTGGAAAGGGCTGTCAATAATATGGGGTAGGGGGATGGAACTATCTGATGTTCTGGGGAGGCTGGGCCCTCTAGGTTTCAGGACTTATCTGGTCCAGGAACCCATCTGGAGGTTGTACGTTTCTGGAAAGTTGCCCTATGTCCACTTTCTTTTATTTGCTTGTAGTTATTTCCCCTCCCTACTCTGGAAGAATACAAGGACCTTGAGAGCAGGAAACTTGTTGATATTGTGTCCTCAGTCCCTAGAACAGATCATACCAGTTAGGTCCTCAGTACAAGCGTCATGGAAGCATGGATGGGCTGTAATCATTTTATTTTTGCTTGCCTCTTTTGTCCATCTTCCCCATCAGACTGAGGACTTCATGAGTGCACGGCCTTTATCTCTCATATGTCACTGTATCCCTGCACAGACTGTGGTCATAGTGAGTACTCAACAAACATTTATTAAATGAACACATGAGTGAATGAATGGACAAATGTTTTCGAGTTGGATAAATGAGAGACACAAGAGGGAAGAAGAAGAAATGGCCCTGACTTTGAAAAACCAAAGGACCATTCAATAATGGGGCAGTGTAAGATGAATAAGTCAGAGGTTCCCGGGTCAGACATGCTGGGGACCCATTTTTGAGTTACTTAGAGTCACCAGGAAGAGATGGGAGCAGGCAAACTTTGGTGAGGAGATTGCTTCACGGATTCTGGGGATATGAAAATTAGCAAGTCGTTAGCCACACAATCAGCCTGAATCCAGAGGAGTCTGGCTCAACCAATATTCATGAGACTGATGATGAGGTCACGATTCTGGAACCCAATGATCTGGGTTCAAATTACTATTCTGACACCAACAGTATGTCTGTAGGGACCTTGGGCCAGTTACTTAACTTCTCTGCCTCAGTTTCCTTATCTGTCAATTTGAATAATATGTGTGGATCAAATGAGTTAATGTAAAAAATGTACCTATCACCATGGCTGGTGTAAAGTAAGCATTATGAAAGCGCTTACTTATTATTTTTAATAATTGAATGAGCAGATGAAGAAGCTATTCCAGAACCAGGACGTGTTGAGAGAGTTTTACAAAGAACCAGGAGAGACACCTCACTTGGGGTACCGTTCTGAACTCAAGCCACCTTTGTTCATGTAGAGTTTCTACTTTCCCATGGGAGGATTCCATTGGGCTCATTTGCCCCCAGGTATATGGGATACCTCTGTGTTTAAAAAAATATTTTTATTGAGGTATCTTCATGCTATTGCGTGATGTCCATCCAAAGCATACACAGTGGGTCACAATATCATCACATAGTAGTATATTCATCACCATGATCATTTTTTTTAGAACATTTGCATCACTCTAGAAAAAGAAATAAAAAGAATAAAGAAAAAACTCACACATACCATACCCCTTTCCCCTCCTTCTCATTGACCACTAGTATTTCCATCTACTCAATAGATTTTAACCTTTGCTCCCCTATATTATATATATCCCTTACCACTCCCTTTCCTTGTTCACTAGTATTTCAATCTCCCCAATTTATTTTAAGCTTTGTTCCTCCCATTATTTATTTATTTTTAATCCGTATTTTCTACTCATCTTTCAATAACCATGATCATTTTAAAAACATTTGCATCACCCCAGAAAAAGAACTATGAAGAAAAAAAGAAAAAAACCCATACATCCCATAACCCTTACTCCTCCCTCTCGTTGACCGCTAGTATTGCAATCACGCAGTCACATTATAAAAGCTGTATAGTTATACGGTTGTCTTCAAGAATCAAGGCTACTGGAACACAGCTCAGTAGTTACGGGTTCTTCTCTCCAGCAACTCCAACACACCATAAACTGAAAGGGTTTAATGCATAAGAGTAACCTCCATATAATCTATCAACTCTGAAATATGTCAGCCACTGAAATTTTATTTTGTTTCATTTCTCTCTCCCGTCTTTTGGTCAAGAAAGCTTTCTTAAGCCCATCATGTGGGGTCCCAGATCATCCCCAGGAGTCATGCCCCACATTGCCAGGGAGATTTACAGTCTGGCAGTCATGTCCCATGTAGAGGGGGAGAGGGCAGTGAGTTCACCTGCAGAGTTGGCTTAGAGAGAGAGGTCACATCTGAGTAACAAAAGAGATTCTCTGGGGGTGACTCTTAGGCATATTATAAGTAGGCTTAGCCTGTCCTTTGCAGGAATAAGTTTCATAGGGGTGAGCCCCAAGATAGAAGGCTCAGCCTATTGAGTTGGTTGTCCCCACTGCTTGAGAAAATATCAGGGATTCCCCAGATGGGGAAGTTTAATATTTCCTCCTCTCTCCCCAGTTCCCCAAGGAGACTTTGCAAATACTTTTTTATTCTCTGCTTAAATTACTCTGGGATGTATCAGTGGACAAACCAACAAGATCTCACTCCCTATTCAAGATTCCATGTTATTATGGGGGGGGGGGTACCTCTACTGAGAAGTATTTGTGCCAAGCTATTCAAGAGACACCTGCGGAAGCTTTCTTTTGCTGGACCTGCACTTTGACTCCAACATGAGTCTCTGATGGAATCCATCAAGGCTGTTAATGGGGGCTGTCATCTGTCCCGTACTGGCTTTTTGTGGGTTTAACCCATTCATGCCAGTGCACTCCTAGAGTACAGCACCACTCCATGAGCATTTGAAACAAGATCCATTGACCACTTTCCCTCGTTTTTCATCTTCCCACCCCAGTTTGACTCTCCATATCAACTTCCAAAACTCAACTCCAGCTCCTAATTTTGATGCTCCTTTGGACACTAGAGAAAAGCCACAGCCAAAAGATTGACAGGTGTCTGGTGGTAAACACAGCCGAAATGCAATGAGCTCTCAAGTCTCAAGATGTTCAACTGTGTATGGCTAACAAAAATGATGGAGTTAAAAAATGCCGTAGAAACATTTATAAACATAAGCCCCAGCGTGGGCAAAATTTTTGCTATTCTTCTAACTCAAATACTTAAAACATAAGCTAACAAATAAGCTTGTTTATGGTATGAAAGTAACATATGCATATTTTGTAAAATTTGCAAAGTACACAAAAACATAGAGAAGAAAAGAGTCATCTGTAATTTCATGATCCAGAAATATCTATTCTAAACATGCTCATAATTTCACATTAGCCATTTCTCTAAATCTCTATACCTATACCTACACCTTACCTATTCCTGTCTATTCCTGTATCTGTACTTGTACCTGTATCTGTGTCTATACCTGTACCTCTATCTAATCAACATATCTCTCTATCATGTATGTATGTATGTATGTATATATGTATCATCTAATCTAATGTCATAGTTTGTACATTTCTCTCCTCCCAACAAACAGAAGATGAAATATTTCTAACTTAAGCCAATTGGAAATTATATTTCTTTGTAAAACTAGCTCTCTGAGTTTTAAAATGAAGGGGGCTTTATAGAAATTCCTTTTTTCATGTATCTTTGCCAGGACCACCTGTTCTATATAGCAAATAATATCGAAGTAGGGAGTAGAATTCTGCCGTTGGGTTACAGTGATATTGCAGGATGCGCAAAGAAGGCAGGAAAACCTTTCCAAACTTCTAGCTGTTCTTTCCTTCCCTTTTTCCTTTGGTATTAAGTGGAGTTGCCCTCTGTTCTGAAATTGCCTTGTCTCTTGGTAGGTAATTATCAAAGACCCCTTTCTAGGTCCCCTGGTGTCTTCCCTTCTGGGGCATCAGTATCTACTTTTAGTAGGTGCCCCCTTTCTCTTGGAGATAATCACATCAATTGGTGTCTTGCTCCAGGGGGATATGACCTAGAATCAATTTTGTCTTTGAGAAACGAGGTCACATTCCAGGGGAGGTGTCAGGAGACAGCAGGAAGCCCCAGGCTGGGAGAGGAGGCTCTGGTCACCGCCTGTGGCCATGTGGCCATGCTGGTCAGTATGGCTGTAGCCCCCATCAGTCTCCCCAAAATAGCTCAGGCAGTGTCCTCCTGCAATGGGCAAATTCTATTTTATTTTCTTCCACCCCCATTCAGCTTGTCCTCTGGGTAGTGTTTGGAAATGTTGACCTCTTGAAACTTGAATCTTCTCCCGTTTCCGTTTGCCTCTGCTCTCTGTCCTTCCCTGGCTGGTCTTCTGCCATCCATGTCCCAAATGTAATGAGATGAGATAGGCAGCCACTTGTGGTGTTCCCAGTTATCCTCGCCTCCTAGCATCTCCACCCTCGTGCAACCCCCTTCCTTTGAGTGTGGGCTGGACCTAATGACTCCCTTCTAACTCAGAGAATAAAGGAGTAACAGGATATCACTTCCGAGATTGTCTTGTTTGCTCTTTCTCGATTACTCTGAGGGACACCAGCTGTTGGTCGTGAGCTGCCCAGTGGAGAGGCCCTCATGGCAGCGAACAGCCACCGAGGACCCAAAACTCTCAATCCTGTAACCTGCGAGGAACCGAATCCTGCCAACAATCACGTGAGTGAACCTGGAAAAGCATCTTTTTCCAGTTGAGCCTTGGGAAGAGACTGCAGCCTGGTCAAAACCTTGGCTTTAGCCTTGCGAGAGATGGTCAGCAGGACTTCTGACCCAAAGAAACCAATATACTAAATATGCGTGTTCTTTTGGATATAATTTTATTGGGATAAATTCACCTACTGTACAATCTATCCAAGTAAACAATCAATGGCTCACAGTATCATCACACAACATGTATTGTTTTAAGCCACTAAATTTTGGGGTAATTTGTTATGCAGCAATAGCTGACTAATGCATTAGATATCTACCCTCCATTCACTTCTCATTCCTGACCTTCCTTCTTGGAAAAGCTTGCCACATTAGTGGTTTTAGGTATCACCTGTTAGTTTAGGAAGACAGTGGCTTTTAGACCAATAGGTAGGCGGAGTGAGGAGAGCCTACTATTTAGAATAATATCCAAGCCTCTTGCCATGACCTGCAAAATTCCAGTTCCTTACCACACCTGGCTCTGCCCACCTCTCCTTTCTACCTGCCATGCCTTTGCATCATTAAGGCTCAGCCACGCTGGTGCCGAGACTCACCAAGCTTGTTTAATTTCATGCATGTGCTTTCCCCTCTCCGGAATGTTTTTCTCCTGGGTTTTCACCTGATTTATTCCCTCTGATCCATTAGATCTGTGCTGAAATGTTATCTCCTAATGGGACCTTCTCTGACCACCTGTCCTGAAGTATCTCATGACCGTGCTGTACTTCACCCCTCTTTCTCTTCATAGCACTCATCTTAGCTTGTGATTCTCTTACCTCCCTCTCTACAATGTCAGCTCCTTGACTGGAGTCTTTTCTGTCTTAATCACCAGTGAATTACCAGTTTTTAGCCTGTTTCTGGTCCAAAGTAGTTTCCTAAATGGTTGAGTGAGGGCAGCCCTGCCAAGCTAGGACACAGTCTCTGTCTTGACCAGTCCAAGATTTGCTGCTGCTTCTGCCATGGGCATTCCTGTTTCTGCTGTTTAGCATCCAAAATCCTTCCTATTTATGGGGGAACCCAAGTTAGTTGGGACTTATGAAGGGCTTTAGCCACCTGGGACACTTACCGCCAAGGAATGGGGTCTAACCTCAGCCAATCGGAAGCTCCTGTCTGGACTTCAACTCTCAAAGGGCTGATGCACGGCGCAGGGTGGGTTTGAGGTAATTTGCGGAAGCTTCAGCGTCCCTGAGCGTCCAGTACTGGGGGGCACGGTCTCAGCACAGAAGACAGTGGCTGTCAGGCTGGTTCCTGCATGGGTCTGCTAGCTCATTCTGCTCCGTCCCCTCTTCTTTCCTCCTCCTCCTCCTCCCTACCTCCTTTCAGCTTCTCCTTTGTTTTCAATTAAAAAGCTATTGTGGTGGCGATGTGACAGTGGCTTAGTAACAGAATTCTTGCCTGCCAGTGCCACAGACATGGCTCAATTCCCTGTGCCTGCCCATGCAAAAAAGAAAAAAAAAATCATTGTGGTGACATATATACAATGCAGAAGTTTTCATTTTGACCACATTCATGTGTACAATTCAGTGGCATTAATTACACTCAGAAGGTTGCTCCCAGTCCCTACCCCCCAGTACCCAAACGTTTCCATCACCCCCCAAACTGAAACTCTGTACCCACTAAGCAGTAAGTTCCATGGAATCTCTGATCTACTTTCTATGACTTTGCTTATTCTAGATATTTCACGTAAGTGGAGTTGTGCAACATTTGTCCTTTTGTGTCCTGTTTCTTTCACTGAGCATAATGTCTTCAAGGTTATTCTATGCATCTGAACTTCATTCCTTTTTTATGCCTGGATAATATGTCATTTGATATGTATACATCAGATTTTGTTTATGCATTTGCCCAATGATGGACATTTGGGTTGTTTCCACCTTTTGGATATTGTGAATATGCTGTTTTAACCATTCATGTACAAATATCTGTTTGAGTCCTGTTCTCAGTTCTTTTGAGTCGATACCTAGGAGTGGAATTGTTGGATCATATGGTAATTCTACAGTTAACTTTCTGAGGAACTACCAAATGGTTCCCCACAACGGCTATACCATTTTCATTCTCACCAGTAAGGTACGAAGATTCCCACTTCTCCACATCCTTGTCAACTCTCTTTCTTTTCTCACAACACTTTATGGGATTGCTCTTTTGAGCTTCTTTTTCTCTGTAATCTTGATGGCACTTTCTGGCCCTCTGGAGCCTCTCTCTGCAATTCTGTGCCTGGGAACCTTGCACTTCCGGCAACTCTGAGCAAGAGGAGTGAGGGAGGGAGGGAGAGAGAGAGAGAGAGAGAGGGCGAGCGAGCGAGCGTGCGAGAGAATGCACTGTGATTCACTCCACACTCTGGACACACAGTTTCTCCCCCAGAGAAAGATTCTTCTCCCTCCCGGTTTTAAGATTTGTCCAGCAGCAGCTACCAATTCTGCTCTTCGATTGTCTGGAGGTGTGCAAGAGAGAGCAAATAAAAGATGAAAAATCACAAGACTCCCCCTGTCCCCACCAGTCTCTCTGACCCATAGGAATCCCCTTTCTGTTCCTCGGCTAGTTTCTCTTTAATTCTCCAGCCCACACATGGCCTGAAATGAGTCCCTCCGTGCCTTGGAGTGTGCCTGAGACCTGGCCGGGCTCTCTAGGATTTCAGTAGAAGGGTGGGGAGAATGGAAGGAAAACAGATGTAGATCACAGCCCACAAATGATCAGGCTCCCAGTCTATGGCTGCAGTGGGGTGAATGATGCAACCCCCCCCCCCCCAGAAAAAAAGAGAAAGACTTGTCTACCCAGAACCTGTGATGGTGACCTTCCTTATTTGGCAAAGGGGTCTTTGCAGATGTAATTAAGTGAAAGGTCTTGAGATGAGACTTCCTTTACTAACATGGGCCCTGAATCCAATACAAGTGTCCTTATAAGAGAACAGAGAGGAGAAGGTCCTGGGAAGACAGAGGCTGGGAATGGAGGGATGCAGCCACAAGCCAAGACCACCGGGAGCTGGACGAGGCAAGGACCCTCTCCTAGAGACTCTGGAGGGAGCATAGCCCTGTTGACACTTTGGTTTAGGACTTTTGACCTTCAGAAGTGTGAGAGAGTAAATTTCTGAAGCGTTAAGCCATCCTGCTTGTGGCACTTTGTTATGGCAACCCTCGAAGACTCATTTGGTTCCTCAAGGCAGAATTTCAAGAGATGCGTCTGCAAGCCAAGGAATGCCACCGATTGCTAGCATCCACCAGAAGCTAGGAAGAGAGAAGGAAGGACTCTCCTCTACAGATTTCAGACTTCTGGCCTCCAGGACTGTGAGGCAATAAATTTCTGTGTTTTTTTTTAAGCCAGCCAGTTTGCGGTACTTTGTTGTTACAGTCTTAGGAAGCAAATACCCTCATCTTTGATTTCCTAGTTCCTACCTTACTTCTCCCTGTTCTCTCAGCTCCTACTGGGGGACTCCCATTATCTCAAGCCAGCCAGATTCCTCTGGGGACAGGGGACCTTTTGGTTTGTGGTTTGAAGCTGTTATGTGCTATGTTCTTTTCATCCATTCCTGTGAGTGTAGACCTATTGTGGGTGGAATCTTTTGATTAGGCTTTTTCAATTGAGGTGTGGCCTGCCACATTCAAAGTGAGTCTTAATCCTCTTACTGAAGTCTTTTATAAAAGGATAAAGCATGAACAGAAAAAGCCCCCAGAGATGCACACTGAGAAGAAAGTTCAAGAGAAGCTAAGGGAGACAGAAGCTAAAAGAGAGAAACCCAAAGAAGCTGAAGAGGAAGCCCCTGGAGCCAGGAGCTGGAAGCAATGAAACTTGGGAAAGAAGGACCAGCAGACACTGGCCATGTGCCTTCCCACGTGACAGAGGTGTCCCAGAGGCCAGCAGCCTGTCTTCAGAGTCCAGGTACCATCCTGTTGATGCCTTCATTGGACGTTTTCATGGCCTAAGAACTGTAAATTGTACGTTAATACATCTCCATTGAAAAAGCCAATCCACTTCTGGTGTATTGCATTCTGGTAGCTTGACCGAACCAAAACATTTTAATGTGGCCCCTCAAGAGCCACCTGTCAGAGCACAGAGCAAGCTGAAGGATGGCAAGTGACTTGAGGTTACAACAGAAAATCTCTTTCCTAATGCGCTGGTTGATTGATTGACTTGGGTTGGTTTTCTAGGGCTACTATGACAAATACCACATACTGGGTTGGCATTAACAATGGAAATTTATTGTCTCATGGTTTTGGAGGTTAGAAATCTAAAATCAAGGTCTTGACAGGCCATGCTTCTTCCGGGAATCTGCAGGGTCCTGGTTTTAACTTGCTGCCATCTTTGGGGTTTCTTAGCTTGTGTCTCTGCCTCTGTCACTTGGTGGTTCTGCCTCATTCTCTGAATTCTACTGACTGATTATGTATGAACTTCCTTTGCTTATCAGAGTTTCTGCCACATGCATTAAGACCCACCCTGGATTCAATTGGACATCATGGAAATAGGATCTTTGAAGATTTTGCTCACAAATGAGCCCACACCTTAACTGAGAATAATATCTTCAAAGGTCCAGATCAAAAGGACCTGGGGTCATCTCTGTGGGGGACATGACTCAATCTATCATAAGTTATTCAACAAATATTTACTGAGCACCTTCTGTGTTGCAGGAGCTTGAGAAGGTACCAGAAGATGATAAAATGAAGGCAAAGCCCCTTCTCTCATGACCTGCCCACCAAGTGGGGGAGACAGACAATGCTAACTACAATAAACTAAAAAGATCACATGAGACAGAGGTCATTACTTCAGGGGCAATAACTAATAATAGAATAACAAACTGCTCAAATGCCATGATTCTAATTTTGAGCTAAACAAAAAGAGCCCTACTTGGAAAGCAATCTACCAACATTAGCATGGTGGGTTTGAGTGGGATTTGGGTGATTTCTTTGTTTCTTTGTATACTTGGTGCATTTTTCAGATTTTCTACAATGAACAGGCATTATCTTGATAATAAAAATAAAATAAATTCTTGAATTTTCTGCCTTTCTTCCTTTTCTCCTTCTCTTTCCCTTGTCAGCAATGCTGCTGAGAAGCTGGATCCCCTTCTCATACGAAAGTGGGCTGTTTGTCCTTTACTAAGTCCCCTACCCCCAATACTTTGAAGGATTTCCAACCACACTTTACTTCGAACTGCTTATTTATTTTTCTGTTTCCATTTTTAAATGTCTGCCTAGAGGGAAGTCCTAGTAGCAGGCAGATGGTACGAATCTGAGGGGAGTTTGATAAAGGTGTGTAGAGAGTAAGGAAGCCACCCAGGAGAGTGCAGCATCCTAAGTCTAGGAGATGTGGGGGCTGATACCCGCTCTGGGCAGAAGGGGAGAGGGGAGAGAGCTATTACTTCCAGGACCTGGAGATGCAGGAGCTGTGGCCTTTGGTCCAGGGGTACAGCCAACCTGCAGCAAGCTAAAAGGAAGAGGAGGGATTGCATTTGCCTCCATTTCTCTGACCTCCCGCGAGGAACCCGACCAGAAGCCAGATGGCAAGTTGTCCCCCCAGTCCTATCTTCTTATTTCTGTGAATGTCTTTGCAGACATAATCAAGTGAAGATGAGGTCACACTGGGACCTAGCCGAGCTCCTGGCACATAGCAGGGGCCCAGTAAGAGATGCCAGGTTTGCATGTGACCGCCAGCAGCTGGAAGAGGCAAGGAAGGACCCTGCCCTAGAGACTTCAGAGGGAGCACGGCTCTACTGACCCCTTGATTTTGGACTTCTGTGAGAGAATAAGTTCCTGCTGTTGTAAGTCACAGAATAGATATTAGTAAATGTTGAGTAAAATAATCATGAGCTAGAAGGAAACTTTTTTTTTTTTAGCATCTTAGCCATCTGACAGTGTACAGTTTACAATGTCGTGCAAACATTCTGTTTCCAGAACTTTCTCATTACCTCTAAAGGAAACCCCATATCCAGTTAATCCTCCTGCCTGCAGCCCCGGTCCCACACTAATCTGCTTTCTGTCTTTATGGATTTGCCTCTTCTGGATAGTTCATATAAACATAAGTGGAAATTTTTTTGGGGGGGCTACTTACCCCCTGCTCTCTGACTTTCCCTGTCTTTTCTTGTGGTTTTGGACATTTTGCTTGCATATTGTGCCACTCTGGTGATGAGCCTTGCCCTCTTCTGCCCTCCTCTGCTGTCTCCCGGGTCGGGGTGGGTGGGTGAGGTGGGGAGCAGGAACAATGGGGAAGCTGCCAGTGGATAATGAGGCCCCCTCTCGCGTAATGACACTGGGGGCTGCGGGGATGCCGCAGGCTAACTCTGCCCTAATTAATATGCAGCGCTTCCCACAAAGGAATTAGCCTCAATTCCTTCTTCTCAGACTCCTTTTGGCTTGGCTGTGGCCCCATCTCACAGCCAGAGCTGTTGTCTGGGATAGCCTGGGGATGCTGAGCTGGCCTACGCACCTCATGCTGGGGCTAGAGAGGGAGCCGCTGGTCAGAGTGGACCTGGGCGGGTGGAAATTTCAGCCAGACAGATGTGGGCTCAAATCCCCGGCCCTTTACTTACTAATAATGTACTCTGTGGCTGAATCTCTTTGAGCTCTTTCATATCTGTAAAAAGGAGCCAGTAGCCTTTACGCTGTTGATAGAATTCAAAGGGCTGAGGCAAAGGTGAGTGGAGTGAGGCACTGGCTGTGGGCACAGACTGTGAGCGGGTGGGCGCTGCAACGGTGGCTCAGTGGTAGAATTCTCGCCTGCCATGCCAGAGACCCGGGTTTGGTTTCCGGAGCCTGCCCATGTAAAAAACAAACAAAAAATGTAAGGGGGCACCAACAAACTCAGTAACCAAGAAAAACACTTTCGATGCTAATACTTACAAAAATAAAAGTCAATGCAAAATTCCATGGTGACCAAGACATAAAATTTTAATTAAGGAAAGAATCAGCAATAGTGTTGTCCCAAGCCATATGGGAACCTGACTTATTTACAGTTTTGATATTTTGTTCATAATGTTTTTTTGTGGCATTAAATTTGATTTTCAAAAGTAGTATGTTAAAATATTTCAGGGTGCACGGGTAGTTCAGTGGTAGAATGCTGGCCCGGGTTCGATTCCTGGACCATGCACCCCCCTCCCTCAAAAAGGTAATATATTAAAATATGTAAAAACTGAGCTTCTTGGCACACCCCCCTACTATATATATATATTATATACATGGGCAGGCTCCGAGAATCGAACCTGGGTCTCCAGCTCTGCAGGCGAGAATGCTTGCCACTGAGTCACCTTTGCACCACCCACCCCCTACTTTTTTATTGAAGTAAAATTCACATAACACGAAAGTAACCATTTTTTTAAATGTCAGTTACAGCTGTTTCTTTACTAATAGCAGCTTTAGCATAAATAGAATGACTCCCACCTCCTGGAAGCGCACAATCCACAGCAAATCTCTGCTTCCATAGTGCAAGTCCAAATTTTATCTTACCTAACATCTTCTTTTTTTTGTGTGTGTCTACTTTTCTTTTTTAATAGAATATATATTTCCACAAAATTATAAAGAATACTACAAAGAAACAAAAATAATTATCACTCACTGAGACAATTTCTGAAAATTAACAGCATAAGTATGATAAATTATAAACATCTGTTGATATTTTGATGGGAAAAAATAAGCCAAAGACACAAAAATACTTTTAAAATACAGCATCATTGCCACAATGCATGAAGATATTTCCATTAAAAATTAACATATTCGAACATTTCATTTTTCAGCCTTCTTTGAGATTACATTCTAAAACCTTGATAATCCACTACATTTTTACAGACTAGCCACTCCATAGACCCACAATTGGTCCCTCACAGGCTGTTAAAAGCACTTGCTGTTAGATATACAGTACTTGAAGGCTAATATTTAATCTTAATTGGCAACAAGCTTAGTGCAAATAAAATTATTTTTAGCAGCTCAAGAAGTTTCCTGGTGGGGAGGAATTATCACCTCCCCAGTGTGAAATCATTTCTCTTTTTTTATGATTTTGCAGGTTGGCCATGAAAACCTATTGAAGTGATCAATGAGAGGGTGGGGTAAAGGGTATGGAATGTATGGGGCTTTTCTTTTTTCTTTTTATTTCTTTTTCTGGAGTGATGCAAATGTTCTAAAAAAATCATCATGGTAT
>PVIY010039435.1:0-23116 GCA_004026745.1 Myrmecophaga tridactyla
AACTGCAACAAATGAATCTAACTGATAGCCTCTTTTGTGAAGTGCCTGTTAAAAGTATTTTGCCTATTGCTTTTTTTATTGGTTTGTCTCATTCTCTTATCTTAAGAAAACAGGAGTACTTTGTATGTTCTGGGAATGCATCCTCTGTTGACCATGTGCCATTGCAAATATCTTCTCCCAGACTCTGGCTTGCTTTTTAGCTTTGCACATTTTTTGTTTGTTTGATAAATATAAGTTCTTAATTTTAGTAAAGTCCAATTAACCAGTCTTTTGGAGTAAGTACTTTCTGTTATCTTTAAAAAAAAAAAATTGTTGCCTACTCCAAGGCGTTAGAAATGTTCTCATGTTTTCTTCTAAAAGCCTTACTTTTTACCATTTACTTTTAAATCAACAATCCATTTGAATTTCTTCTTTGAATATAACATGAGGAAGGTTCAAGATGTATTTTTCCATATAGATATCCAATTGACCCAGCACCATTTATTGATATGATCTGTTATACCCACTGTACTGCAGTGTCACTTTTGTCATAACTCAGGTGACTGTACCTAGGTGTCTTGTTTCTGTTTATCTTTATACCAATTGCACATTTAATTTGTATTTTTACAAAATCTATACAAATTAACTTAATGTAGAAGTGCTCTGTGTATCACTGAAAACAGCTGGATAGGATTTTGATCAAACTTGTAACATATGGCTATGGAGTGCATAATCCAAGTCATAGAATCCCATACAATATAGCACTCCACCAGGGGACCCACTGGAGACATGGGAGAGAAGGAAGTAGGGGAGTGGGCCATGACTATGAGATCCACTAATCATATCATATATTACCCCATCCAGAAGCTGCCAGCCTGCTAGCGTGATGAAATGACCTGCTAAATGCACAGCTGAAACACTAGCTCTGAGGCAATATTCTGCAAGGAGGGAGCACCATAACACACTAAATCAGCGACCTCTATAGGGTACAACACCCCCAATAGGAAGAATACATGGGTCTAGGAACCAAGAGATAGAAGCAGGAGTGGCTCCACTTACCATCATTTGGAAT
Organism: Myrmecophaga tridactyla; assembly: GCA_004026745.1. Taxonomy (NCBI): domain Eukaryota; kingdom Metazoa; phylum Chordata; class Mammalia; order Pilosa; family Myrmecophagidae; genus Myrmecophaga; species Myrmecophaga tridactyla. The sequence continues at coordinate 1,052 of PVIY010039435.1, forward strand.
GACCCACTAAGTGACTTTGTGCTTCCTGCCTGCATAAGTCTGGGCTCTGCAGGACTAGAGGTCCTGATTCCTAAAAAGGGCACATTTTTGCCAAGGAACATAGCAAGGTTTCTGTTGAACTACAAGCCACATGTGTTCTCTGGGCGCTTGGAGCTCCTTATATCCAGGACCAGTAGGCAAAAAACAGGAGCCATTACCTTAACAGGAGTAATTTTGGCCCTGATCATCAGGGCTGCTGTTATATAATTGGGACAAGGAGAACATGTGGGGAACTCAGGTGCTCCACTTAAGTGAATTCTATTACTCCCTTGTCCAATTGTGACTGCGAATAAGTGCGGCAATTACAAAAGAATTGTATGGTTACCTGCAGCTGACTCCTCAAGACTGAGGATTTGGGTCAAATCAATAATTAAGTCCCTGAGGCCAAAGAGGTGGTAGTTGAGGGAGAGGGGAATTAAAAAGGACATTGGAAAGAGAGATGAATTCCCATTGCTATACCTAAAATTCCTATTCTGTTTCTCCTTAAAAAGAGAGGCTCATGGGGAGCCCAGGAGGAGCTGCTTCACAAAAGTGTATGGAGAAATGAAGCCACACAGCACAAGGGGTACACTGTGGCAGCCATCCAGTTTAACCACTCTGAACTTCAAGGGAGCCATTTTCAGTAGTTAGTGTTTTCAGGGCTCACCTCAACTTTCAAGCTGAGGCCACATTCTCCTCAAGTAGTCCCAGCTGTGACTAAATACAGCAAGGCCACTAGAGGCTGGCCACTTGCTCAGATTCCTCTAATGAACAATCTCTGCTCTGGAACGCCCCATTGGGTTGGCTGAGACTTGGTCAGATCAGCGCCATGGCCTGCATCGCAGGTGCTCGATCTACCTTGCTGCTTGAAGGATCTCCCTGCCACATCTCATTTCTTTTCCCTTTTGTCTTTTGCAAACATTACTCACCAATAAACTTCTTCCACTCTTAACCCTGTTTCAGAATCTACTTCCCGGAGAATCCAACTGACATAAATGGTTTCAGGTATAAACTCCAAATTTGATGTCACAAAGGCAAGCACTGCAGATTGCACGTGCTCATTAGGAAACAACTCATTTTTTTTTACATCAACAACTCTATTATTGTGGACTCCAGGAAGAGGGGCAGCAGAGATTTATTTATTTAGTCATTGTTAAAAATTCTTTCAAGTAATACTGGTAAAAGACCAGCTAGAAACAGAATAATAGCTCAAATCTACTAAATTCTTATACAGATATGTGCTAAGCTAATCACATCCAATTCCTGACTCATTTCTCACAATACCATATGAGGTGTGTAATGATTTTATTATTTCCATTTACAGAGGAGCAAATGAAGGTTAGTTGGATTGCTCCAGTGGTACAATTAGTAAATTAAAAAGTTAGAATTAGTACCCAGGAAAGCCTAAACTATTGACCACTACACCATACAAGTAATCCAGAGTTGATTTTGTTGCTTAAAACTAAAAAATCCTAACAGATATGAAAATTGGTTCCAGGGAGAAAGGTGTAGGGAATAAACCACAAAAGAATTTTGCACTCATATAAGCAAATCTAAAATTATGAACTATCCACCTAGGCCAAGCACCTCCAAACATCATTTCTAAAAAGACTGCTTAGATTTTTTTTTTTGCTTGTATAAATTAGCCTATTACTACAACACTTTCAGAACATAAACTTTCTCTTGAAATGTGCAATTTTGCATATGGCCCCAGAGCATAAATGGGATCTGGTCCTAGTCCCTGACCCAGTCAGGGTCAGTGAGATGGCAGGCATAAGGGGAATGATTAGCTTCCTTCTGAAAAAGAGCTCTCAGGGTAACAGCAAAGTGGTTTCTATAGACAAGGCAGAACTGCTTCCTTTTTTTTCTGGAATCTCAATGGTGGATTTAAGAGGGATATGAGCATTTGGAAATCTCTGATTCCATTTCCAATTCTCATAGCAATCTCAGCCCAGCAGCTACACTAGTTAGAGATTTTTTGTAGCATTCTAGTCATAGAAAATGGAGAAATTCAGTCTATGACTCCCTAAAAATAAAACTGAGTTTGATTTTGTAGGTTAATGAATTATAACTTCACTTGAATTTTCAGTCTTTCCAAGTATCTTGGATAAAAATCTGGACATTTATTAGAAAAGAGGCCACTTACCAGAGACTCTGTATTCAATATGCCAGCTGAAGTAACAAGATGTCATTCTAAGAATGAATGATATAGAGGGAATTCATGTGAAGGGACTTTAGACTTCAAACACCCTAAGAACTGTCCAAAGGCATAAAAAGTAGCATTCTGTCATTTCACAGGATAGGTCCTGTGAAATGGATGTGTTTAGATGTTTCTGATGCTGGTATGTGAATAGAGTAAAGAAGCCACATACAACTGTGCCTCATCCACAAGAAAGGTATTAGAATAGCTGAGGAAGTTGGCTGTAGGTTCCTGAAGTCATGGGTATCACAATCTATCAGCTGGTGTTTCTCTGTGGGATCAGGGAAGCCACACTACATGATTGGTATAGTTAGCTCCTAACTAGCCTTTCTAAGCTATCTCATGTTATCTACTAAAATAAAAGCTTATTGAATGAATTGTGGCCGTGAGCTTGATCATCAGCACAAAGTCCAAGAGACCACTCATCGCATGTCCATTATGACTGGTGGCAATGATGGGATTACACTTAACTGCAGTTCTTTAAAAGTAGGGAAAAACACACATAGGAAGAAGGAACTTACTACTGCTGAGATTTTGTGATGGTTGTGTTAATCAGCATTCTTGAGAAATAGAACCAACAAAAGGGATCTGTAAATGTGAGATTTCTGAAGGTGTCTCATGCAGCCGTGGGAATGGAAGAGTCCAAAATCTGTAGGGCAGGCTGTGAAGCTGGCAGCTCTGATGAAGGGTCTGGATGAACTCCCCAGAAAAGGCTTGCTGGCTGAAGAAGCAGTTAAAGAATTGCTCTTCTTCCTTAAAAGCCTTCAACTGATTGGATTATCTCATTCTGAGAGACACGCCTTAATTGATTTCAGATATAATCAGCCACAGATGCAATCAACTGACTGATGATTTAATACACAAGCCTTCCGGTTTATCAACCAGCCACGAAATATCCTTGCAGCAACGATCAGGCCTGTACTTGGCTGACCAGACAACTGGCCATAATCACTTGACCAAGTTGACACCAGAACCTAACCATCACAATGGTATTTCTCTTCAATTCACCAGATGGCTGTAAAAATCAGAGAGATATAAATCATGGTGCTTTACGGGGGCTGCAGCTTTTGCTTATCTTCATTCAGTGTATCAGTCAGGGGTCAAGTTTAGGAAACAGGAACTACTTTAGCTACTTTAAGCAGGAAGGGATTAAGAAATGCAGAGAATTGGGTGTTTATAACACATTGGAAGGTCTGGTGAAGCAAATTTGAGGCTGGCCTCAGGAATGGCTCCCAAAACAGTACACAGATTGGCCTTCCTAGGCGCCAGTTGACCCTGCCATTATCAAGAAGGTGGAGAATCGGGAAACCAGCACAGGGACTATCAGCTGCAGAAACTCATAGCCTAAACAACAGTATGGTGAAGAGGATGTACCCCACTCCAGCTGCTGCTTTGGAAGTCACATGGCTCCCGCTAGACCTGCTTCAGCAAAAGCTTCATGCCCAGTACCCTGTTCCTTGAGGCCCATGAAGCTAGTGACTGGGTACTGCAGTGCTCTACCTCCCACGCCTTCCACATGCTTACCTCTAGGAAACAGAAGTGGTAACAGGGCTCCTCCATGCACTCTTCTACATTCCAAATTGTCCCATGAGTGCTTCTGATTGGCCAAACTTAAATCACATCTGGAACCTTAACTATAAGGTAATTTGGAAATAGAGTTTTTAGCCTCTGTGGTATAGAAGGGAATACTAGAAGGTGGGGGGAGGGATGCAGAGCACTAATCCACTATGTACACTTCAGCCAGTTTGCTGTGTCCCTAGAGGAGAAGGGGGACGGTCGGTTGTGGAAAGCCACAGCGAAACTGGAATCAAGAAAGAGATGAGACAGCATAGCCAAATGGAACACCCAGGCAGGTCTGATATGGGGAATTTTTCTGTATTTTTGGAATCCCTATCAAATGCTGCCCTCTGATGTTTATGGAATAAACTGCTTTTGAGAAATGCTGAAATACAGCCTGATAAGAGAATACATGTAGCTGTAATTTTCTAGGGTAAACAGCTATATCTAAACTTTATGGAGACTGGTGAAAACCCACTGATATGGACATAGAGACTAAGAATGATTTGGCCAAATAAACTCCAGATTAAATTTTGCGGAGATGTTATTGTCTCAGACCTCCCAGTATAGATTACGTTATTCCGCCATAATCATAGACAGGAGGCTTTAAGCATTACTTGTGGTTCATGAAATGAACAGGAAAGCAGAGGATCAAATAAACTATGAATAGTTAGTACAAATTATGAAGCAAAGTGAAGACTACCATCAAAAGTGTTTAGTTATTGATTTGTAACCTATTTTCACAAGGTCCCCCAAACCCCACCACCATCTTATATGGTAACTAGGATGAGACTGATTTCACTGATCTTTCAGAATGTTATATGGCATCAGGGAATAAATTTGCATCAACAAAAACCAAGTTTTCTGAATAAAATATTGCTCAGTGCAATCATGAAATAAAGGCAATATGTTTTAAATTATTAAATTCCTAGCTATCAATTGAAATAAAAAATGTCTGCCAGAATCATGGATTAAATAATAATATCCATTAATCAGGGGTATTCTCTGAACATGCCAAGCATGCCCCTGCTGCAGTACCCTTACTTTTCCCTCTGCATGGAACACTCTTTCCCAGATATCACAGCTACAGGCTCTCTCTAGTCTACCATCTAAGCTGCTAAAGTGGTAAGTTCCAGAGTCCATTTTCACAGGAGGTAAGTTCTGGTCATCTCATCCTTTTCCCTCTTCTTCCTTCATGGCCATTTTGTAGTAAACCTGGAACTATGTTAGGATGGATGCTTGAATAGATGGAGGTGGGTTAGATTAGGACTCACTCTAGACATCTTCAACTGAGTTGTATAAATTGAGATTGGGATGTTGGTATCAAAAGTTCATTTATCAATCAAGTGTTACTTTTTTCTTCAGCAATCTTTCTTGAGAATATGCCTTTCTCAGGAACATTGTGGGATGAGTTGACTACATTCTTTGGCAGGATTTAAACATTGATGGGTCTCTGGTAAAAAGAATTTCTAATAGCACCCCAGTCTCACTCTAATTTCTAATTGGATCGAGGCTAGAAAGTTTGAGTAAGATTAGAGTCTCTCAAGGATGGAATTGTTGCACCTTCTCTTCTGAGAACTGTACCCACCCCAAGACAACCATCTTTGAGAACCTCTGTTTGGAACGCTTCGACAAACAGTACAAAACCATCCAAGTTTTCAGCTAGAATAGTAACATACAACAAGCAGGCTGGAGAATCTCAGCAGAAATCACATCTTATATTTAATGCACATAAACCTTCAGCTTCCATGTCCCAGAGCTGTCCCCATTCAATACTCCTTTTGTCTTTCCTCTGGCATAAAGGGGAGATATTTACAAATAAGACTCTGCAGAGATCAGAGCATTCCCCGTCTACATAGCCTGGAGGGTGTGCATTATTCTGTTCCCACACCACTGTTTGCTTTCCCACTGGGGAAGAGATGGACTCATCTTCAAGATGCAAGGATGAAAGGCTACAGAAAACAACAAGCCTGGAGCTATGTGTGGGGTCAGATGTGTGTGTAATCAGTCATTAGGGGGCCCTGATCTGCTGATTATACTTCAAGGCTTTGAAATTTGACTTAAGGGATGTCATCCTGCTGGGTTCACAGGAAGAAATTCCCAGGGGCTAGAGGTGAGGTCTAGGTACAAAAGTGAGATCATACAAAGAGAAACACTTAGAAAGAAATTTGTAATGCTGTTGTTATGATAATGACAACAATAATAAGCCAACCACAAGGATCCTCCCAAGATTGTCAACCCCCCCATGTTGAGAAATTTAGTCCTAGTACAAATAAAATAGTGTATCTTTGAAAGCTAAATAAATGTGGGCTAGAGAAACAATTTCAATGAGACAGTGTAAACAATTTATGATGACTCATATAACAGAATAATATGCAGCTATAAAAATTATGTTGTAGACATACACTGCTAGCAGGTATATGATTGATACTACCTCCATGGATGGCAACTTGGCACAGCCTATCAAAAGTATAAGTACTTGCACCTCTAAGCCAGTGTTTCCACTGCAAGAAATTTATCTTACATATTTATTCATAAGGAACAAAACAACATGTTCAAGACCATTTATTGCAGCATTTTTGTAATAAAAGTTTGGAGGTCACTATTAAGGAACCCGTTAAAAATTATGGAATAGCTATGCAATGGAATACAATGCAGCCTTTTTTTTTTAAAAAAGGAGCTCTTTATGTCCTGATATATAGCTAATAGTAAAACAAAAACAGCAAAACTAAGGTGCAGAATGGTATGTACATTACACCACTATTTGAGGTTATAAAGGGGGTAGAGGATTAGGGAAGAATATTTGTTTGATGGAAGGCAGCCAGTTCTGGCAGACTTTGATGCTTCCAGCCTCATCCGGCTCTGGATACTATTCCTGAACTCGATAGATTTAGCTAAGGAGGAAGCATTTTTATGTGCTATAGCATAGTTGATTTTAAATTTGGCGGGCCAAAGAACTATCTGTGTTAATTGCCGAAAATGAAGATTTACAGGCCCTTATTCTTAGTGATTGTGAGAAACAGTACTGTAAGCATCACAGAAATAGCATTTGGGGTGAACTAAAGCCTTCTAAGTGAGTCGAAGTCTGCTCCAGGATCTAGGGAATGGGTATCCAACAATGTCATTTGGCTTCAACTTCAAGTTCAAAAGGCCCCAAAATGTGGCTACTATTCACTGGCATGGTTGTTCCTGGAAGCAAGGAGACGCTCCCTCCCCATTCTTTTTATTTGGTTCTTTTGAGCTTGAGGATATTCATAGCTTTTTCTAATAATTATAATGGAACCAACAACAGAAGTAATTGCTGGCAGGTCAGAATTATTTACAGATGGGGAGCCGGATTTGGGGGCACAGAACAACTGGTTGCCCAGCTTATTGTTCAAGGATGTTTTATCCACTATTTATGAGCCGACACCTTTCTTCTCAGAGAGCAGCATGAATAGATATTTCTTAAATGATCATTCACAATATTCCTATACAATTCTATCTACTGTTCATACTGAAGTTCATGTGCACAACACATGAATATTGTTAAGTCCATTGCTTTACCAATCATCTTTGTAATATCTTTACCTTTTTCTTTTCTTATAGCCTTTTTCAGTATTAGTTATCTTTTGTCTTGTTATGTTTTTATTTGATTCAGATAAAATAGAAGTGTCACATATGTAGCCTTTATATTTTTTCCTATACCAGTGCTTATCATCCTTTTCATTAGCTCTGTAATAATATTTTTTAAATCTATTGTCACAGTTGCCTTTGTCATTTAAAAGTAATCACTGTGCAAATTATCCACTTAATTTCCTAAATTTATATTTTATTCAGGAAAGTACAATGAAACTTTTGGTTCATACTAGATGGGTAAGAACTGAAGGATAGAAATTTCATAAAGTTTTTTCTATGATAATATAAATGTCTCCTCATAGTTAGTGTTTACTATATAAGGTAGCTGTTCTAAATGCTTTATAAATATTAACTGATTTAACCTTCAAAACAGGACTATAAGGTAGGTGCTATTAACACCATGCCATGTTGACTACCAATATTGCTTTCTCAAACTCTGAACTCTCCATGTCCTCCCTAAAGCTCTCAAAAGAGAGAATTTCCTTTCCCTACATATCTTCCTGCTCCAGGTCAGTCCCTGGAAATGCATACTGTCTCGACAGTCTCTGCTGGAAGTGGGGCCCTTGCCTGAACCCCAGACTTCTTGACATCTTACCAAACTCTGCAGAAATCTTCCCTTGGATTTTTGCCCACCCTAGCCACCGCCTGGTTTTCTGAGCCATTCCTGTTGCTTCTACTTTTCTCTGAGTATTACCCATTGTCTGCATTCCCTTTGAGCAGTGCACATTACACCTTCACCCACCTTTAATTGGACCATTGGATTGGACCTCCTCGAGTGTGTTGTCTACCTGATACATTCCGAAGTTCAGCAAAACCGTGAACCCACAGCTGGGTCAGGTCCTCAGGCCAGTTCTGACTTTTTGTAGTCATTTGGTGGGGTTTTCGTTGCCTAACATATGTGATTTAGAAGTCTCCCTAAGCTGTGACACTTCTGTGTCAAAGCTTGATGTTCCTCTGATTCAGAAATTATGAAGTCATGAGAAATGATATTTTAGCGATGAGACTGAAACATAGAAGCCCCATGGAAGGGAATGTTAACATCATTCTCTTCCTGCTTCAGAGTTGTTTCCTGTGTCTGCTTCACATTTGGTCTACTCTCAGTTTATCTGAAGGACCATCTATTTAGAGGTGATAGGAATTGTATTCCCCTGATTAATGGTACTGCATTTCCAGTTGGGCAACTCAGCACATCTGTAAAACCATCCTAAATTTACTCTTACTCATTAAGTCTGGTGTTCTCATTATAAAGAAGAGCTATTTGCAGCTTTAGAGCATTCTGCCTCACACTGAAGACCCTGCAGTGTCACTGCATTATTTAATCAAGTGGCTATACTGAGTGCTCTTGAATTCCATAGTGTTTATAACCTGCTGTTTTCATCGCAAACAAACAAAACCACCAAATCATCCTCTTTGAACCAAGAGTTTTTTTATTTTGGTTTTGGTTAGGTTTTGGATAAGGTACCCTCACAGAAGTCCTGTAAAATGGTTTAAAATGTTTATCGAGGGATCTTATTGAGCCACAGTATATGTTAACTTGAAGAGGCTTCAGTTTTATGTCTATTTCTTGCATTCATTCTTTAGTCAACAAACATTTACTGAGTGCTAAATATATTCAGGGACAATTCTAGGTGCAGAGATACAACAGAGAACACAACAGAAAATGATCCTTCCTATAATGGAGCTTGCATCCTAATGGCAACAAATAATAAACATAAATAATAAGCATAATGAGTAAATTATAAAGTTTCAGAAGGTGCTGAGCTCTGAATATAGAAAAGAGTGGGGCAGAAGAGATAGGTGTATGAGCATGAAGACAGAGGTTGCCATTTTAAAAGGTCATGTTTAGGCTGGGTCTCACTGAAAAGATGATATTGGAGCAAAGGCTTGAAGGAGGCGCAGGAAGGAAACGGGTGTATTTCCAGAAAGAGGGAAAAGCCAGAGCAAAGGCCCTGAAGTGGGCATATAGTCTTGTGGGTGTGAGAAACCACAAAAGAGGTCGGTGGAGTGAAGTGAATTAAGAGTAGAATAATAGGAGATGAGGTCACAGGGGGAGGAAAGGTGTGAGTCTATAGCAATATCTTTAGCTTTGCTTCAGCAATGAATGACCGATTTTTACTAGTTTGAATAGGGATTTATTCGTCTATTCCTTCTTCTACTTATTCTTGTTTTTACTTATTACTTATTATTTACTTAATCTTCCTTTCCAACAAAAATTTCTCTTTTAATATTTATAAAATTTGTAACAATTTTATCAACGATTGAAGGGTAATTTATGTACAATAAACTGTACAAGCCAATGAATTTGATAAATGATTACATTTCCATCATCCCTTAAGAACTGTCTCCTGACTGCTATGAGAAATACCACACAAAAGACTGGATGAATGATAGGAATTCATGGTCTCACCATTTCAGAGGTGAGAATGCTTGCTTCCTTCCTAGGCTGGTAGCTTGCTGGCTGGCTGGCAGTCTGCTTTCCTTGATTTTTCCCGTTAACATGGCATCCTCTCCTTTCTCTTCCATTCCATGTTCCATTGACTTTTGATTTCCTGCCCCTCCCAGGGGAATTTTTCCTGTGGCCTTCTCCGTAAGGCTTCTAGCAACAGCATTAAGACCCATCCTGATTTAGTTAGCCACATCTTAACTAAAAACACCTTCAAATGCTCTATTTACAGTGAGCTCAAACCTACAGGAATGGATTAAGAACACTTTTTTTTTCTTTTTTGGAGTATAAAATTCAATCTGCCACAAAAACTTCCTCATAACCCTTTGCCATCCATCCCTCTTTCCACAGCCAGTCCCAGACAACTACCAGCCTGTGTTTTGTCATTATACATTGGTAGTTTTTCTTTTTCTTAGCAGCAAAAAAGTTTTATTCTTTTAATGACAATTAAACCACATCCAAGGCCTTAACTTGCAGACATAAACCAAAGCAGCCACTTAAAGCACTAGATAATAAGGTACAAGACTTACCAGTAAATCTGGGGGAAAATGCTTCACCAACTGAAGCTTACACCAAACTTTGCTCGATGGACAGTTGAGCTGCTAGTGCTTGAGCGTGGAACATCACTTTTTTTAAAAGCTTCTCAGGTGATTGTAATATGCAGACAAGGCTGAAAACCCCTGATCTTAGTTAATGTGGTCTCTCTCACTAGGGTGATGTTAGACCAATAATAGGAAAAAATATATATATGGAAAAGAAAGCTGTCTTGTTTAGCATTTTCCAGGGAGTATTAGTCCTCTGGCAAGTAATTATTTGCAATATTTATGAAAATATCAAATCAACAAGTCCCTATGGAACGTCCATAGTATAAAAATGTTCAAGGGGCTGCTTACTATGGTGCCTTCTAATGCTGAAATGCTAATATTTGCAAGACACGGTGCCAGCTGTTATGATTAAAGGAATTAGCGCCACTATAGACAGTTCCAGGTGTGAACACTAAACCACTTAGGAGGCATGGCAACAAAGAAAAACTGCAGAAAAGAGTAAGTCAATTATTCATTGACTGGCAATTGTGCCTGTGCTTGTCTGTTGGCTTTTTTACAGCAGTGATTCTTTTTTGCTTACCATCCAAAATGCCATCTGCATTTTTATTTTGTTTTGTACTTCACTATTTCTCCTCTATTCTTTTTTTTTTTTTTTTTTTTGCGGCTTACCTACATTATTTTTCCCTCATCTTGTTTCTTATTATGATTACGGTATAGTAAAAAAAAGAGGGGACTAGAATTTGGGCTTTAGGCTAAATTCCACAGTTTACTAGCCATGACAGTAAAATAACTTGTAAAATGGGAATCGTTATTGTCCTATGTAGTGGGCTGACTGGTGACCCCCAGGAAGATATGTCCATGTTGTAGTCCCCAGGCCCTATGACTTACCTTATTGACAAAATAGTGAACATTTATCTTATATGGCAAAAGATGTGATTGAATTAAGCATTTGGAGACAGAAGAGCATACAACTGGATTATTCAGGAGGAACCCAAAGGCAATCACATGTATCCTTATGAGAGAAAGGTAGAAGGGGTTGTAAGACACATACCCAGAGGAGAAAGCGATGTGAAGATGAAGCAGAGACACATTACAGAGAGAGATGTTACCACAAGACAAGGAATGCCAACAGCCACCAGAAGCTGGGAGAGGCAAAAAATGGATTCTTCCCTAGAGACTCTGGAGGGAATGTGGACTTACCAAGAGTTTGATAGAAGACTTTTGGCTTCCAGAACTGTAAGAGAATACATTTCCATTGTTTTAAACACGAAATTTTTGGTAATTTGTTATATAGCAGCTTTAGAAAATGAATACACCCTAGTTACTGCCTGTTCTAGTTTGAAAGTTGCCGGAATGCCATATACCAGAAATGAAACAGCTTTTAAAAGGGGAATTTATTAAGTTGCAAGTTTACAGTTCTGAGGCCATGAAAACATCATTAAAGCAAGGCTATAGAAATGTTCAATCTAAAGCACCCAGGGAAAGATACCTTGGTTCCAGAAGGCCGATGATGTTCAGGGTTTCTCTTTCAACTGGAAAGGCACATGCAAACATGGCGATGTCTGCTAGCTTTCTCTCCAGGCTTCTGGTTTCGTGAAGTTCTCCCCAGGGGCATTTCCCTTCATTTCCAAAGGTCTCTGGCTGTGTGGGCTCTTGTGGTTCCCATGGCTCTCCTACATTTTCCAAAAATATTTCCTCTTTTAAAGGATTCCAGTAAAGTAATCAAGACCCACCAAGAATGGGTGGAGTCACATCTCCCTCTAATCAAAGGTTAATACCCACAATTGAGTGAGTCACATCTACATGGAGATGATCTAATCAGGCTTCCAACCTACATAGGGAGCTGAATAGGGATTGGCCACAAAATGGATCAGGATTAAAACATTGCTTTTCTAGGATATATAATCCTTTCAAACCATCACACCACCTCAGGCAAAGTATAACAAGGAAAGTGCAAGTGCTTTGTAAACTGAAGTGCTATGCAAATACAACTCATCTTACTGGTCACTTTCCACAAGGACCTCCAAGACCATAAAAATACCCAGCATACATCAGTCTTCATGGAAAACACCTAAGAGGAAGTCTTTTCTGTCCCATTGTATATTCTTCCTCTTAATTCTTCTTTTCCCAAGAAGCCTAGTATTTCTTTGGGGGTGGTGTGAATATTGCAAATGGTCACAAACCCCAAAGAAACTAAGTAAGAGATGTCTTAGCCATGTCTAATCTTGCTAGCAATTACTCTTCTGTTCATTCTAATATTTTATTTTATGGCAGAATTTTATTTGCTCAATGAAAGCAATACTTAATTTGGAGACTAAATAATCTTTTGTTGTGAGGACTATTCTGCACATTGTAGCAAGTTTAACAGCATCCTTGTCATCTACACATTAAATGCCTGTATCATCCCCTTCCCCCAGTTGTGACAATAGTAAATGTCTCCTGACAAATGCCAAATATCTTAGGGGGCAAAATGGCCCATCCCTCCCTGCCCCTCACCCCATGTTGAGAACCACTGATTTATTAAGTGACAGAACAACTCTGGCCAAAGACCAGTGTGGCATGGCGCTACTCCTGGTAGATAACCCCAATCTCTATTCATATCTTACAACCTGTTCTAGACATAAACAGAGGACATGTATCCTAATAGCCTACTGATTAATCATTGTATTGTTCTTTTTAGTGGTTTCTTCACTGTTTCTCAATTTGTGGTCAACATGCCATTTGCAGCAGAATCACTTCAGTTTCTTGCTGACCTACTGAGAATAAGGTCCAGGAATTTGCATTTTACATGTCATGCAGGTGATTCTTATTTAAAGTTCAATTTGATAAAGACTGATTTTTATAAACTTCAGACTCCAGATGGATGACGCTCTATATCTAATCTCTGAGATGTAGAATCTGAACCCTGTTTTCCTAATTGAGTCCTTCACACTTGCTGCCAATTGAACACCTCATTTTGAATACTCTAACCTAGTTTCTGCCTATACTGACATCACGTGTCCTATATCTCCACTCACAATACTGATGTCTCACTATCTTCTCCATTAGTATTGGTCTCCTTGGATGCACATTCAAACTCTTAGGTTTGTCTCTATATAAATAAACCTTTGACTCTGTCCAATGTAACAACTCTATCAACCTTCCCAGTTTTAACATATTTTTGTTGCCTTAATACTAAATCCTGGCTTTGTCCTACCTCTTGAGCCCTGGATACAATAGCCTCATGGGGCAAGAAATACACAGGAGGGGTTTTAAAATTTTTTTCAGATTGAGACAGAGAAATGGTCAAGTTTAAGGAATTCTGCTCCTTCTCTGGAGTTCCCCATTTCAGTTGCCTAAAGAAACTTGGGCACCATCTTTTATACCTTTCTCCATGTCATCTCTCACATTCCACAGATTATCAAGTCCTATGGATTTAACCCTTGAATATCTAACGAATCAACCTAATTGTTGCCAAACTCCATATAAGACCTTTGCATATGCTGTTTCCTCTCCCTTTCCATAACTGTGGAAGTCTATTAGCTGCATAGTGACCCTTCTCAGTGAGGGTGACCTATAATAATTCCAGAAGTATGTAGAGAAAAAATTTACATCTCTGCCAAATGCAAGTAAATATGCAGATGTCATTGATTACATAGAATAATAGAAATTACTATCATACAACATCAACTTCACTACATATCCAACACAATCCTTACCAAAATTCCAACTGGCTTCTTAGCAGAAATTGACAAGCTGATGGTAAATTGAGAGACCCAAAATAGCCAAAACAATCCTGACAAAAAAAGAACAAAGTTAGAGGACCCACACTTCCCAATTTCAAAACTTACTACAAAGCTACTGTCTTCAAAACGGTGTGGTAGTGGCATAAGTATAGACACATACATCAATGGATTAGAATAGAAACCCTAGACATATACCCATAAATCTCTGGTCAGTTGATTTTTCACAAGGACATTAAGACAATTTAATAGGTGAAAGCGTGTTTTCAACTAACGATGTGGGGACAATGAATACCCATTGTTCTAGTTTGCTAGCTGCCGGAATGCAATATAGCAGAAATGGAATGGCTTTTAACAAGGGGAATTTAATAAGTTGCTAGTTCACAGTTCTAAGGCTGAGAAAATGTCCCAATTAAAACAAATCTATAGAAATGTCAATCAAAGGCATCTGGGGAAAGATACCTTGGTTCAAGAAGGCCGATGAAGTTCAGGGTTTCTCTCTCAAGTGAGAAGGCACATGGCGAACACAGTCAGGGCTTCTCTCTTGGCTGGAAGGGCACATGGCAAACATGGCATCATCTGCTAGCTTTGTCTCCTGGCTTCCTGTTTCATGAAGCTCCCCGAGGGGCGTTTTCCTTCTTCATGTCCAAAGGTCACTGGCTGGTGAACTCTCTGCTTCGTGGTGCTGCAGCGTTCTCTGCTCTCTCTGAATCTCTAATTCTCCAAAATATTTCCTCTTTTATAGGACTCCAATAAACCAATCAAGACCCACCGAAACGGATGGAGACATGTTGTCACCTAATCCAATTTAAGAACCATTCTTGATTGAGTTACATCTCCAGGGAGATGATCTAATTACAGTTTCAAACATGCAGTATTGAATAGCGATTATTCTACCTTTATGAAATGGGATTTATATTAAAACATGGCTTTTCTTAGGGGGCACACTTCCTTTCAAACCAGCACACCCATAAATAAAAGAATGAAATTGGACCCCTACCTCACACTATACACAAAAATAAATGCATATTGATAAGCGGCTTAAATGTAAAAGCTAAAACTATATCCTAAAAGAAAATACAGGGCTAAGTCTTTATGACTTTGAATTTGGCAGTGGATTCTTAGATACTACCCCAAAAACACTACAAAAAAAGAATAAATAGATATCATCAGAATTAAAACTTTAGAACTACAAATAACATGCCATCAATATCTCCCCAGAATGGGAGAAAATATTTGTAAATCATATATCTGATAAAGAATTTGTATCTAGAGTATATAAAGAACTCTTAAAACTCTATAATAAAAAGATAATTAATAATGGGCAAAGGATCTGAATAGGTATTCTCCAAAGAATATGTAAATGACCAACAAGCACATGAAAAAAATTCTCGACACCATTAGTCATTGGGGAAATGCAAATCAAAATCAAAATGAGATACCACATCACACCCACTATGATGGCTGTAATTAAAAGACAAACAGTAAGTGTTGGCATTGCTGCCGGAGATGTAAAATGCTGTGCCACTTTGGATAACAGTCTGGCAGTTCTTCAAATGGTTAAACATAGACTCACCGTATGACACTGCATTTCCTAGGTATATACCAAAAGAAATTGAAACAAGTGTCATATAAGAACTTTATGTGAATGGGACAGCAGCATTATTCATAATAGCTAAAAAGTAGAAACAACCCAAATGTCCATAAGTAATAAAGGAATAAATAAAATGTGAGTTATAGCTTTACAATGGAATATTGTTAAGTCATAAAAAGCACTAAGGTAATATAAATGTACCATCATTTATGAACCTTAAAAAATTATGCCATATGAAACCAGTCACAAAAGACCACATACTGTATGGTTTGATTTATATGAAATGTCCAGGATAGGCAAATCTATAGAGACAGATTATAGTCCTGTAGGGCTTGGGGGAGGGGTGGGATGGGGTGGGGGGTTGGAGAGTGGCTGCTAATCAGTATGGCGTTTCTTTTAGGAATGCTGAAAATGTTCTAAATTTAGATTGTGCTGATTGTTGCAAAGTTAGGTGAATATATGAAAAAATTGTACACTTTGAATGATATATCTGAATTATATCTCAATAAAATTTTAAAATAAAGATATTTATAGCTCAATAAAGTTTTAAAAATGCATCAACTTCAAATATAAAGAGTCCTTCAAATCTGCATGCTTCCCACGTAATTTCTTATGGGTAGGTGGTCACCAACTGCCAGCCTCTCAGGTCTGCCTACCTTTGTGCCCCCTACCACTGCACTTGTATTATCAAAGCTATCTACTCCAGTCACACATCATCTTTCTGCTCCCTGAAAGCATTGAACACACAACTATGTGATGCTATTGTAAGCCATCAACTGTACACTGTGTATGGAATGTTAGTTTGTTAAGAATGTTTATATGTTTGTATGTTAAGATTTATCGATTTAAAAAAAAAGAGTGAAGTCTCTGGAGTCAGGGTATCTCGATTCAAATTGTGACTACCACTTCTGGTCAGTATGACCTTAAAAACATTACTTAATATCTGGTAACTCAGTTCTCTACTGTAAAACAATGAAAATTATATAGGTTGCTGTGAGGAATAAATACATAAATTGATTTAGTCAGTGTCTGGAATACCATCAGCAGTCAATAACTAAACTGTAAGCCACTGTCTCATTTTGCCAGGCTGTTAACACAAATACCACACAACGGATTGACTTAAACAAGGGGAAGATATTAGCTTACTGTTTTGAAGGTAGAAGTTCAAAATCAAAATATCAGCAAGGCTTGTTTTCTCCCTGAAGACTGTAGCATCCTGGTGCTGGCTGACAGAAATCCTTGGGGTTCCTTGGCTTGTATTTCTACCTCCCATCACATGCCATGTCCTCTTCTTTCTCTTTCAGATTCCTACTGACTTTCAGCTTCTGGCTGCTTCCAGTGGATTCCTCTTTGCTTCAGTAACTTGCATTAAGGTCTACTCTGCTTCAGCTGGCCACATCTTAACTAAAAATAACATCTTCAAAAGGTGGTTCTATTTGCAATGGGTTCATACCCGTTGTACGACACAGTAAAATTAAGAACATGTTTCTGTTGAGGTGTATAATTCAGCCTCCCACAATCACTATAGTATCATGGTTAAAAGTCAAACTAAATGGGGTTTGAATCCTGGGCAGTCTATTAAGAGCTCTAGCATACTATGAACCCCTTTCATGTTGTTTTTCCTTTCCTCTAAATACTGGGAGGAGCCTGTGCCATGTGGGGCTGGGCTGCAAAGGCAGGGGTGTTTGGAGAGACCAGGATGGGGCTAGGAGCTGACCAAAGGGTGTCTGGCTCTGGGCATTGGGTCAGGGTCACGTCAGCGGATTCTCAGTGCTGAGAGGAGCCAAGAGGAGAGGAACCAAGTTATACTTGACCACAAACCAGCAGAATGGTCAGAATGAAGAAAGAGAGATGCCGCCTGCAAAGAGTCCTTCAATAGCTGTGATCAGGGATTTGGTTTTCTGGGCCAAGTTGCCGTACAGGCAGAGCATGTAAGTCATTACCTGGAAGGCTTCAGTGTGCACAGTGAGGCCCAGATAAATGTCACCTCCCATGTCTGTCATGGACTAATCAAAAAGGATGTGAAACTAGCCCAGTTCATTTAAAAAAGCAGCTGATTCCATTTGATTTCTTCCAACATGCATGTAAAATCTTAACTGTAATGTATTTTGAAGGCAATGTACATGAACAACTTATGTTGTAAATTTAGTTCATCTTTATATCCTGTTTAGAAAAATCATTGCACAAATACAAAATTATTTAAACGTGAAAAAAATGGAGATATTTTAGTTCTCCACTTACAAACTTACAAGGCTTTTTGTCAGTGATGTAAATGTAGAAATAAAAACATGAGTCAGAAAGGTAGCAGCAGAAAAGCCAGTCTCACTTCCTGCCCTCCCATCCCCATGTCCACCTCTCAAGCTAGCCATTCTTGACCTTTCAGGTTACAATGATTACAAATTTGTTGCTCTTAAAAAATATGGTCATACTTCCATATTTTTATGTATATTATGTAAGCAATACTTCAAGGATGAAAATTTTTAATTTCATCAATAAAATTATATCCCTTTCCCTAATTTTTCTTATAGTTTTATTTTTAGTTCTTTTATGTGTCGTATTTATAACTTTAAAAATATATTTAAATTTATTTTTCTTGATCCATCAACTCTAGAGAACATCCCAACTTTCAACTCTGTGAGAAAGATGATTAATGTCGCTCTTCTTTCTTCTACCTCTTTTCCTTTTCCGCCTTCCAAATTATTGGCTATATTATTACTTTTCAAAAACATTTAAATGCCTTTTAAAATAGGTAATAAATTCAATTGTATGATTACTTCTACATTTTCAAGTTTTCTAACTTTTATATTCTGTTCTCTAACTATTAATGTCTTCTATGATTTGTCTACAGGTTGCTTCTGAAAGTTAAGACTCAGTAAACATCATGCACAACATTATAATTATTTCATTATCACTGACAGTTGAATCATGTGTCTGGATCAGAAAAGATGGCATTAAAACCTACTTCTTGAATGGGAATGTTTCTTATGGCAAGGTATTTAGTAGTCCTTTAGATGATACTTTTAGATCTTCAAGCTAGGCAACATTATCTAAATATCAAAATTGTGTCTCTTTCCAATATTTACACATCTTATCATTTCATAGCATTGGCAAGGACTTGAAAAAAATATTGAATAATATGGCGAGTGGACAGCAGTACCTTATTTCTGAATTACTGGGAATGCCTTTGTATTGTACCATTAATTATAGCATTTGCTCTAGTTCTAGTACTCATTATTAAATGTAAAAAGTTTCCCTAGCCTTGGCATACTAAAAATTTTTTGTCTGGAATGAATATTGAGTTATAATTTATTTTCAGTAACTTAGGTGGCTGCTTTACTTTTTCTTCTATAAACTTTCGGTATTTTGTTATGACTGCTTCATTCCTACAAATACTTTACTTGGTCAGGGTGAAATAGTCTTTCAGTATGGCTACGTTTTATCTTCAAATATTTTAAGCAGGATTTTATACATAAGTCTAAGTGAAATAAATCTATACTTGTGCCTTGTTTTTAGAGCCATATTGTCAAATTTTTGTATAAGAACTGTGTTAGCATAATGCATAAATTGTTTTTTGCTATGCACTAAAATAGCTTAAGTTATTGTGCTGTTTGAAACTGTTGTGTACCCCAGAAAAGCCATGTTTTAATCCTGATCCAATCTTGTAGAGCAAGCCCTATTGCTTAGGGTGGAAAACTCTGATTGGATTGTTTCTATGGAGACGTGACCCACCTTGTTGTTGCTGTGAACTTTTGGTTAGATTACTTCCATGGAGATGTGACATACCCAACTGTGGTGCCCTCTCATGAGACACTAAGCAAGCCAGAACGAAGGGAAAGCAAGAGATGAAACCCATCCCTGGAGAAGCCAAGTGAGGAAGCAATGGAGCCCAGGAGCAAGGGACCAGCAGAGGCCAGCCAGGTGCCTTCCCAGCTGACACAGGTGTTCTGGATGGCATCAGCCTTTCTCAAATGAAGGTAATCTCTTGTTGGTGCCTTAATTTGGACATTTTCATGGCCTTAGCCCTGTAAACTTGCAACTGAATAAATCCCCTTTATAAAAGCTGATCCATTTCTGTTGTATTGCCTTCCTGCAGCATTAACAAACTAATACGGTCATTAATTGTCTCTTGAAAGTTTGATAGAATGCAGCATACATTCATAAAGGACAATATTTTATATTTCTAGTATTTATCTGCCCAGGCTTTCTATAATTTCATGGGGCAATTTTTCTAATTTATGTTTTCTTTTAAAAATACTCATTTTCAAAGGAATGTCATTATTGCAGGGTGCTGAAAATAGATGATAATTAATATTTTAAAATGTCACCTTATGTGTGAGACTAAAGCAAAAAATGTTTATTTCGTTACAAATTTTTTTTAAATATTCATTTTAGTTAGATTTTAAATTTTTTGGCAAAACATGAGACCTACTATTCTAATTTTTAAAATCTCACTTTGAGTTTATCCCTGTTTCACTGCTAATGTTTGTTTTATTTCTTTTTTCTATATACAGCTTTAGAGAGATAATTCACAGACAATTCACCAATTTCAAGTGCACCATTCAAAGGGTCTTAGTGTTTTCACAGAGTGGTGCAGCCATAGCCACAATCTAGTGATCTGAGCAGGAAAGCATTCAATCTTTCACCATTATGATGTAAGCTGCAGGTATTTCCTAGATGACATTATCAGGTTGAGAAAACTCCCTTCTGTTCCTAGGCTATTGAATGTTGTTATCATGAATGCATGTTGGATTTTATAAGTCCCATTTTTTGCATCTATTGAGATTATCATGTGATTTTTGTTCTTCATTGTATTGATATAGTGTGTTACATTAGTTGATTTTCAGATGTTAAGCCGTCCTTGAAATTCTTGGATAAATCCCACTTGGTCATGGTGTACAATCCTTTATGTATGCTGCTAAATTCCGTTGGGTAGTACTATGTTGAGGATTTTTGCATATATATTCCTATGTAGTTATGTAGTTTTCCCATGTAGGTATGTAGTTTGCTTGCAATATAATTGTCTGGCTTTAGAATCAGGGTAATACAAGCCTCATTGAATGAGTTGAGAAGTGTTTTCTCTTCTATTTTTGGAAAGTTTGTGCAGAATTGCTATTAATTCAAATGTTTGGCAGCATTCATGAGTGATACTACCTCTGCCTGGGCTTTTCTTTGTGGAATGTGTTTCCTTTTTAAAGCAAAGTTATAGGTTTACAGAAAAAAATCATGCAGAAAATACAGAGTTTCTATATACCTCCCCTATTAGTATCACCATACATTGGTGTGGTACATTTGTCACAATTGATTCAAAAATATTATTAAAATCCTACTATTAACTATACTCCATGATTTACATTAGGGATTTTGGTTGTGTTGTACAGTTCTATGGTTTACTTTTATTTTTATTCTGGTAGCATATATATACAATTTAAGATTTCTGATTTTAAACACATTCAAATATGTACTGCAGTGCTATTCATTATATGCACAATGCTGTACTGCCATCACCACCATTCATTATCAACACTATTCTATCACCTCAGTTAGAAACTCTGAACAATTTAAGCATTAACTTCCCATTCCCTGGCCCCTGGTAACCTACATTCTAGTTTCTGATTCTATGAATTTACTTAATCTAGTTATTTTATTTCAGTGAGATCATATATGCGTCCTTTGGTATTTGGCTTATTTCACTCAACATGAAGTCTTCAGCACGTATCCATGCTTCTGTTTGTTGTTTTTTTGTTTTTTGGCATGCACAGGCACCGGGGATGGAACCCAGTCTCTGACATAGTGAGAATTCTTGCTCTGAGCCACCGTCGCACCACCGTCATCCATGTTTTTGCACGTATTGGAACTTTATTCCTTTTTTATAGCTGAATACTATTCCATTAAATGTATGTACCACATTTTGTTTATCCAAGTGATAGACACTTGGGCTACTACTATCTTTTAGTGATTGTGAATAATGCTGCTGTGAATACCAGTGTGCATATATCTATTTAAGTCCCTGCTTTCTGGATATATACCTAGAAGTGGGATTGCTGGGTCATATGGTAATTCTATACTTAATTTTCTGAAGAACTGCCATGCTGTCTTCCACAGCAGCTGCACCATTTTACTTTCCTACAAATAATGAATGAGTGTTTCTACTTCTTCATATCCTCTCCAACAACCTTGTAGTTTTGTTTGTTTGGTTTTTAACAACCATTTAAGTAGCCATTCCAGTAAGTGTGAAATGGTGACTTGTGGTTTTGATTTGCATTTCCTTAATGACAAATGACATTAAGCATCTTTTCATGTGCTTTTTGGCCATTTATATATCTTCTTTGGTGAACTATCTATTCATGTCTTTTGTCCATTTTTTAATT
>PVIY010039436.1:0-23120 GCA_004026745.1 Myrmecophaga tridactyla
AACGCTACCTAATAAGTGGGATAGCAAATGACATAAAGGAGATCAAGAAGACAGCAGAAGAGCACAAAGAGGAATTTGAAAGAATAAATACAAAAGTAGCAGAAATCACAGAGATTATAAAGACTGTTGACCAAATAAAAAGCATACTAGGGGCACACAACACCAGATTTGAAGAGATGGAAGAAAGAATACATGAAATAGAGGACAGAATAGTTGACTTCGAAGACTCAAAACAGCAAATGGCAAAAAAGATGGGAAAAATTGAATGGGGACTCAGGGAAATAATAGACTAAACAAAGCACACAAATATAAGAGTCATTGGTGTCCCAGAAGGAGAAGAGAGGAGTAGAGGGCTAGGAAGAGTAGTTGAGGATATAATGGGGAAAACTACTCAACCCTCATAAAAGACATAAATATTCAAGTCAAAGAAGCCCAAAGAACTCCAAACAGAATAAATCCAAATAGGCCTTCCCCAAAGCACATATTAATCCATCTGTCAAATGTTGAAGAGAAGCAGAAAATCCTGAAAGTGGCAAGAGAAAAACAATCTACTGTATACAAGGGGAATCAAATAAGACTGAGTTCAGAGTACTCAACTAGCACCCTGGAGGTGAGAAGGCATATATTCAAGATCCTGAAAGAGAAAGACTTCCAGCCAAGAAATCTGTACCCAGCCAAATTGTCCTTCAAAATTGAGGGAGAAATTAAAGTTTTCGTAGTCAAAGAAGTCCTGGAAGAATTTGTCAACAAGAAACTGGCCCTACAAGAAATACTAAAAGGAGTTCTGCCGGCTGAAAAAAAAAAAAAAGACAGGAGAGGGAGGTCCAGAGGAGGGCACAGAATTGAAGAGTACCACTAGGGATAATTTAAAGAATACAAATAGAAAGAGGGAGAAGAATATATAGATCTGACAAATAAGATAAAAAAAGATAAGATGGTAGAATCAAGAAGCGCCTTTTCAGTGATAACTCTGAATGTTATTGGAGTAAATTTACCAATTAAAAGATACAGATTGGCAGAATGGATTAAGAAACAATCCAGCTATGTGCTGCTTACAAGAGACTCATCTTAGATACAAGGATACAAACAGATTGAAAGTGAAAGAATGGAAAAAGATGTTCCATGCAAGTTGTAACCAGAAGGAAAGCAGGAGTAGCTGAAAATTGGACAAGATAGACTTTAAATGTAAAGACATCATAATAGACAAAGAGGGACACTATATACTAATAAAAGGGTCAATTTACCATCAAGATATAACAATCATAAATGTTTCTGCTCCCAATTAAGGAGATCCAAAGTACATGAGACAGACATTGGCAAAACTGAAGGGAGCAATAGATGTTTCAACAATAATAGTACTAATACACAACTCTCCTCTATAGACAGAGCAACCAGACAGAAGATCAACAAGGAAATAGAGAAGTTAAATAACTTGATAAATGAATTAGACCTAATAGACATATATAGGTCATTGCACCCCAAAGCACAAAGTTATACATTCTTCTCTAGTGCTCATGGAACATTCTCCAGGATAGTCATATGCTGAGGCACAAAACAGGTCTTTATAAATGTGGAAATATGGAAATTATTCAAAGTACTTATTCAGATCACAATGGGATGAAGATGGATCTCAATAACCACCAAAGAGAGGGAACATTAACAAATATATGGAGATTAAATAACACACTCTTAAACAACCAGTGGATCAAAGAAGAAATTGCTAGAGAAATTCAAGAAACAAGAAAGAGTAAAAATCGAGAAACAAAGAGTAAAAATCGAGGACTTAACAGTAAACCTGGAGGAACTTCAGAAAAAACAGCAAACTAACCACAAAGCAAATAGAAGAGAAATAACAAAGACTAAAGCAGAGATAAAGGAATGGTAGAACAAAAGAACAATAGAAAGAACCAATAAAACCAAAAGTTGGTTCTTTGAGAAAATGAATAAAATTGATGGGTCACTAGCAAGATTGACAAAGAACAAAAGAGAGAGGATACAAATAATCAGAAACGAGAAGGGGTGCATTACCACAGACCCTGAAGAAATAAAAGAAATCATAAGAGGATACCATGAACAACTATACACCAACAAACTAGACAACTTAGATGAAATGGACAAATTCCTGGAGACACATAAACAAGGTACACTGGCTCAGGAAGAAATAGAAGATCCCAACAAACCAATCACAAGTAAAGAGATTCAATTAGTCATCAAAAATCTTCCTACAAAGAAAAGCCCAGAGCCAGATGACTTCCCAGGGGAATTTTATCAACATTCTAGAAAGAACTAACACCAATCCTGCTCAAACTTTTCCAAAAAATTGAGGAAAAAGGAACTCTACCTAACTCATTATGAAGCTAATATCATTTTAATACCAAAACCTGGTAAAGATGCTATAAGAAAGGAAAACTACAGGCCAATTTCCCTAATGAACACAGATGCAAAAATTCTCAATGAAATATTAGCAAATTTAATCCAACAGCACTTTAAAAGAATTATACACCCTGACCAAGTGGACTTTATACCAGGAATGCAAGGATAGTGCAACACAAGAAAATCAATCAATGTAATACAGCACATTAATAAATCAAAAGGGAAAAATCACATGATCGTCTCAATTGATGCTGAAAAAGCATTCAACAAAACTCAGCATCCTTTTTTGTTAAAAAAAAAAATACTCCCCCAAAATAGGAATCCAAGGTAACTACCTCAATATGATAAAGGGAATATATGAAAAACTGATAGCCAGCATTGTACTCAATGGACAGAGACTGAAAGCCTTCCCCCAAAGATCAGGTACGAGACAAGGATGCCCACTGTCACCACTATTATTCAACATTGTGCTAGAAGTTCTAGCTAGAGCAATCAGGCAGGACAAAGAAATAAAAGGTACCCAAATTGGAAAGGAAGAAGGAAAACTCTCATTATTTGCATATGATGTGCTACTATACTTGGAAGATCCTGAGAAATCTACAGCAAAGTTATTTGAGCTAATAAATAAATTCAGCAAGGTAACGGGATATAAAATTAATGTGCAAAAATCAGTAACATTTCTATACAGAAGCCATGAGCTAGCTGAGGAATCAGTTAAGGAAAAAATTCCCTTCAAAATAGCAACTAAAAGAATCAAATACTTAAGAATGAACTTAACTAGGGACGTAAAGGACTTATACACAGAAAACTATATAACATTGCGAAAAGAAATCAAAGGAAGTCTAAATAGGTGAAAAGACATTCCCTGCTCATGGACAGGAAGGCTAAATATAGTTAAGATGCCAATTCTCCCAAATTGATCTACAGATTCAAGATAGAACCAATCAAAATCCAACAACCTACTTTGAAGATTTGGAAAAGCTAACTACCAAATTTATCTGGAAGAGAAAGAGACCCCACATACCTAAAAGCATTCTAAAAAAAAAGAATGAAGTGGGAGGATTAACACTCCCTGACTTTAAAACCAATTATAAAGCCATAGTGGTCAAAACAGCATGGTACTGGCACAAAGACAGAAGCACTGACCAATGGAATTGAATCGAGAGTGTAGAAATAGACCACCAAATCTACTGTCAACTGATTTTTGACAAGTCCCCCAAATCCTGTGAACTGGGACAAAATAGTCTTTTCAATAATTGGGCACGGAAGACCTGGATATCAATAGTCAAGAGAATGAAAGAGGACCCCTATCTTATACCCTACCCAAAAATTAACTCAAAATGGATCAAACACCTAAATATAAGAACTAGCACCATAAACCTTCTAGAAGAAAATGTAGGGGAACATCTTCAAGACCTAGTAATAGGAGGTAGCTTCCTAAACTTTACACCCAAAGCACAAGCAACAAAAGAAAAAATAGATAAATGAGAACTCCTCAAAATAAAATGCTTCTGCACCTCAAAAGACTTTGTCAAAAAGGTGAAGAGGCAGCCAACTCAATGGGAGAAAATATCTGGAAATCACATATCAGACAAAGGTTTGATTTCCTGTATATACAAAGAAATCATACAACTCAACAGCAAAAGAACAATCCAGTTGTAAAATGGGCTAAAGATATGAATAAGCATTTTTTCTGAAGAGCAAATACAGATGGCTCAAAAGCACATGAAGAGATGTTCATTTCCACTGGCTATAAGGGAAATACAGATAAAGATTACAATGAGATACCGCCTCACACCTATAAGAATGGCTGCTAGCAAACAAACAGGAAACTATAAATGTTGGAGAGAATGTGGAGAAACTGGGACCCTTATGCACTGCTGGTGGGAATGTATAATGGTGCAGCCACTACGGAAGACTGTTTGGCGGTTCCTTAGGAAACTAAATATCGAGTTGTCCTATGACCCAGCAATAGCACTACTTGGTTTATACCCAGAAGAGCTAAAAGCAACGACACAAACAGACATTTGCACACCGATGTTCATAGCAGCATTATTCACAATCACCAAAAGATGGAAACAAACCAAATGCCCATCAACAGATGAGTGGGTCAACAAAACATGGTATATACATACAATGGAATATTATGCAGCAGGAAGACAAAATGATGTCCTGAAGCACATGACAAGATGGATAAGCCTTGAGGACATAATGCTGAGTGAAATAAGCCAGACACAAAAGGATAGATACTGTATGACTCCACTTTTATGACCAGCAGAAAGGTATAATCAGAGGCTTATAAT
Organism: Myrmecophaga tridactyla; assembly: GCA_004026745.1. Classification (NCBI taxonomy): domain Eukaryota; kingdom Metazoa; phylum Chordata; class Mammalia; order Pilosa; family Myrmecophagidae; genus Myrmecophaga; species Myrmecophaga tridactyla. Next base: position 4,677 of record PVIY010039436.1, read on the forward strand.
ACAGAATATAGGGGCTTAGAGAGACATAGAAGCTAGAGATGGGTGAACCGTTAGGTGAGGTTGAATTCCAATGTAAGGGAATAGATAGTAGTGAAGGTGATTCTCTAGCAGGTCTAGAAGTACTATTACCATATTGAAGATGAACAAGATTAAAAGGAGTTGTGTAGACCTACATGTCCCACTGACTTATGCTAGAAATATGAATGAGTTCTCATAAGAATTACTTCAGAGATATGATTCTTGTATAAGAGTGTTTAAGTCCAGGGTTAAGGGGGAAAACTGCTAGTGCATGCTATGAGCCATGATCAAAAGGAAACCATCAGCACTACCACAGCAACAGCAGAGGCAAATAATGGGGTGAGGGACAAGAGTTAAGAGGAGGTTTAGGTTTCTTATTTGGTGAGGGTCTGTTGATTGGTTTTCTTTCTTTTGGGTATAATGAAACTATCTAAAATTGAGACTGTTGTTGGACTGTGGACTTCAGACCTTCCATACGATGCCCAATGAATGCAGGTGCTGAAGGATGCTGTATTACAGTTAGGGTTCTCTAGAGAAAAAGAATCAACAGGGAACACTTGCAAATATAAAATTTATAAAAGTGTCTCACATGACCGCAGGAATGCAGAGTCCAAAATCCACAGGGCAAGCTGTGAAGCCGACGACTCCGATGGAGGGTCTGGATGAACTCCGCAGGAGAGGCTCACCAGCCGAAGCAGGAATGGGACCTGTCTCCTCTGAGTCCTCCTTAAAAGGCTTCCCGTGATTAGCATCTCTAATTGTAGAAGACACTCCCCTTTGGCTGATTACAAATGGAATCAGCTGTGGATGCAGCTGACGTGATCATGACCTAATCCTATGAACTGTCCTCATTGCAACAGACAGGCCAGTACTTGTCCAATCAGATAAACAGCTACCACAACTTGGCCAAGTTGACATATGTCCCTAACCATGACAGATCCACTGATGGAGAAGCTGATTGGCGAATGATGGTGTGTTAGTTAGGGTTCTCTAGAGAAACAGAATCAACAGGCAATATTCATAAATATAAAATTTATAAAAGTGTCTCATGTAACCGTGGGAACGTCAAGAGTTCAAAATCTGTAGGGCAGGCTGTGAAGCTGATGATTCCGACAAATCCTGGACAAATTTCACAGGAGAGGCTCGCCAGCCAAAGCAGGAAGAGAACCTGTCTCTTCTGAATCCTCCTTAAAAGGCTTCCAGTGATTAGATTGAGCATCGCTCATTAAAGAAGACACACCCCTTGGCTGATTATAAATGGAATCAGCTGTGGATGTAGCCAACATGATCATGATTTATTTCTATGAAATGTCCTCACAGCAAAAGACAGGCCAGCATTTGCCCAACCAGACAAACAGGTACCACCACTTGGCCAAGTTGACACACAAACCTGACCATGACAGAGTGTATACTTAGGAACGAAGGTTGTGCTGCTACAAAAAGGAACAATGTCATGAGGCATGCAATGATGTGAGTGAACATGTGAGACATTTGGTGAGACAAAATAAGCCAGAAACGAAAAGAACAACAATGGTATGGTCGCCTTTAGAAAATGCTTATAAGAAAACAGGGGCCTAGATTATAAGCTTTTAGGGCAGACACCTTGAGTCCAGAGTGGTGAATATTATTTCTGGATTTTGAGAGACTGTTTTATAATGTAACCTGATATTTAGAGATAAGAATGAAGCTGGACAATTTGGGGTTAAATTAATTTAGAACATAGGGGTAAAGAAGACAGTGCCTACATTTTAGAACCACACAAACTCCTTGAGATTAATGAAAGAAAGGTTTATTTGATTTGGAACTGAAATTTTCTGTAGTGCATAATCTAATTCAACCTATCTGTATAGTTCATTTGAACAACTGAAACACAGGAAGTACAGAATAAGAAAGAGGTCCTTTAATCCCGTATAGATTATTGTAATGCCTGGAAACATCCTAGAGTATAGCAAGTAGATTATCAAAAAATACTGGCAAAGTTCCCTGAGGGAGGGGAGGAAGAATATGGAACTGTTAAACCTTATGATCAGGGAATCCCCGGATACTTTGTCAAACTTTATGGATATCCAAATCAATAGGCCATTCCCTTGATCATGAGGCTCACTCTTATGAAGCTTATGTAGGTAGCAGAGAAGCTTAGACCACCTATAGGCATGCCTAAGAGTTACTTCTGGAGGACCCCTGTTGTTGTTCAGTTGTGGCCTCAGTGTCCAACTCTGCAAGTGAAATCGTTGCCCTCCCCACTACGTGGGACATGACATCCATGGGTGAAAGTCTCCCTGACGATGTGGGAGATGACTCCCCAGGATGAATCCAGACCTGGCACCATGGGATCAAAAATTACATCCTGAACAAAAGAGGGGAAAGAAGTGTAATTAATAAAGTATCAGTGGCAGAGAGAGTTCAAATAGAGTCCAGAGGCTACTCTGGAGGTTGCTCTTACACAAGCTTCAGGTAGACGTTGCTACCTATCATAACCTGCCAACCCCTAACCAGGACCATTCCAGCTAATCCTAAAGAACAACTAGGGCAATATAGAAGAGTCCATAGGGTTCCAGGCACTCGAGTAAATTTCCAGAAACCTACAACCTCCAGATGGGTTCCTGGTCCAGATAAGTCCTGAAACCTAGCCCAGCCTCTCCAGGACATCATATTAATCCATATTAGTGACAGACTTTTCCAATAGCAAAAATTTAAAATTGCCATAGCCCAAACAACCCTAAAGAGAGGCATGGAAAGATCAAAGGTGATGGAATTATACATAGAAGATAGGACTTAAAAAGTAATATGAGTGCTGAATCATTAAATTGATATCTCTTTTAGTCTCCAGTATTTTAGAGCAGCTAGAAGAAAAACCTAAAATTGTGAAATTGTAACCCATGTCAAAGTCTGAAATATGTTCTACAACTAATTATGGTGCTGTGCTTTGAAATTTATAACTTTTTTGTATATATGTTATTTTTCACAAAAAAAGGAAGGAAAATTTGATTCTGATGATAAAAAGTATTTAAGCCCTCTAGCCTCCTATATTCTGGAGAAGCTAGAAGGAAAAATATGAGAGGATCATATGGTAGCCCGTGACAAACTCTGGGATCTGCCCTGTAACCACTTGTTGAAGAGTACTGATTTTTTGTTTCTTTGCTTTGTATATATCTTATACTATACAATTAAAAAAAAACCTTAAAAAAAGCTTTTTGGATACTTTCCAGTCTATCCCAGGGCTCATTAGATCAGATCTACTCCCTTTGCATGGTTACTTGAGCCTGCTTTGGTTGGGAAATATGATCCAACTGTCAAAGAAGAGTCTTAATACAAACCACTCAACAACGAAATCATAGACAAGACTGGGAAACCAACCATCAGAATAAACCCCTCAAGATAATCAGATGACCAGACATCAGCAAAAAAATCACCAGGCATACTAAAATGCAGGAAGATACGGCCCAGTCAAAGGAACAAATTAAAAAGAGGAGATAGAATTTGGAACACTAATCAAAGATTTTCAAGCAGATCTCCTAAACAAATTCAATGAGATCACTAAAAGAGATAAAGGATATTAAGGAGACACTGGGTGAGCACAAAGAATTTGAAAGAATACACAGAAGAATAACATAGTAATGAAACACAGTATAGATGGAATTAAGACTACAGAGACAACAACAGATATGAAGAGGCAGAAGAAAGGATCAGTAAGCTAGAAGACAGAGCATCTAAATTCAAACTGACAAAAGAAAAAACGGAGAAAAAAAATGGAAAAATTTGAGCAGTGTTCAAATGAAGTGTACAAACATACATTTCATGGGTGTCCCAGAAGGAGAAGAGATGGAAAAACATCCAGGAAAGAATATTTGAGGAAATGATGACTGACAATTTCCCAACCCTTACAAAGACATAAATACGCAAATGTAAGAAGCCCAAATGGACTGCAAACAGAATCAATCTAAACACGCCTATTCTGAGACACGTACTAATCTGACTGTCAAATACCAAAGAGAAAGAAAGAATTCTGAAAGTAGCAAGACAAAGTGATTCATCACAAACAAGGAAAGCCAAATAAGACCAAGTGCTGATTTCTCATCAGACACCACGGCAGCAAGAAGGCATGGTACAGTGTATTTAAGATACTGAAAGGGAACAACTGCCAGACAAGAATTCTTTATCCAGCAAATCTGTCCTTCAAAAATGAGGGAGTGTTTAAAATATTCAGAGATAAGCAGAAACTGAGAGAGTTCACTAACAAGAGAACTGTCCTGCAAGAAATACTAAAGGGAGTTCTGATGACTAAAAAAGACAGGAGACAGAGGATTGGAGGATAATATAGAAATGAAGATTATCAGTAATGTTAACTAAAAGGATAAAAATAGAAAAAAATAGATTTGACAAATAAAAGCCAAAGGATAAAATGATGGAATTAAGTACTGTTTTTTACAGTAATAACATTTAATGTTAATGGACTAAATTCTCCAATCAAAAGACAGATTGACACAATGGATTAAAAAATTATTAGCCATCTATATGCTGTTTGCAAGAGACTCATTTTAGACCCCAAAATACTAATAGGTTGAAAGTGAAAGGCTGGAAAAAGATATTCCACACAAACAGCAAAAAAAAAAAAAGTATGGGTAGCTATACTAATATCAGACAAAATTGACTTTAAATACAAAAATATATGAGACAAAGAAGGACACTATATATTAAGAAAAGGGGTAATTCCCCAAGAAGAAATAACCATCATAAATATCTGCACCTAATCAAGGTGCCCCAAAGTACATGAGGCAAATACTAGCAGAACTGAAGGGAATAATAGATGTATCTACAATAACAGTGGAAGATTTCAAACTACTCTCTTCAATAGACAGAGCATCTAAACAGGATAAATAAGGAAACAGAGCACCTACATAAAATGGTAAACGAACTAGACCTAACAGACATATACAGAACATTGCACCCACAAACAGCAGGAAATACATTCTTCTCAAGCACTCATAGAACATTCTTTAGGATAGACTACATGCTGGGACACAAAACAGGTCTTATTAATTTTTTTAAAAATTGAACTTATACAAAGCACTTTCTCTGATCATAATTGGATAAGGCTGTAAATCAATAATAGCCAGAGATCTAGAAAATTCACAAATTTGAGGTCAAAGAAGAAATTGCAAGAGAAATCAGTAAATAACTTGAGATGAGTGAAAAATGAGAACACAACATAACAAAATGTATACTATGCAGCAAAGGCAGTATTGAGAGGAAAATTTATAGCCCTAAATGCCAATTTAAAAAGGAAGAATGGGCTAAAATCAAAGACCTAACTGAACACCTGGAGGAACTTAAGAAAGAACAGCAAAATAATCCCAAAGCAAGCAGAGGCAAAGAAATAAATATTAGAGCAGAAACAAAACTGAAAACAACAACAAAAAACCCAGAGAGAACCAATAAAAGCAAAAGTTGGTTCTTTGAGAAGATAAATTTAACAAATCCTTAGCTAGACTGACAGAGAGAAGATGAAAATAAAATCAGAAGTAAGGGAGATCACTACCATGGATTCGGTAGAAATTTAAAAAAGATTCTAAGAGGATACTATGAACAACTGTATGCCAACAAACTAGACAACTTAGATGAAATGAATGGAAGACTTCCTAGAAACAACCTACACTGCCTTGTGAAGAAGTGGAAGACCTCAACAAAGCAATCACAAGTAAAGAGAGTTATCAAAAGCTCAGGAACAGATGGCTTCACAGGTGAATTTTACCAATCATTCCAAGAATATATCAGTCCTACTCACACTCTTCCAAAAAAATTGAAGAATGACCGAAATGGGGGAAAGAATTGTTAACAAATAAGGTATCAGTGGCTAAGAGAGTCCAAATAGAGTCAAGAGGCTACTCTGGAGGCTACTCTCATGCACACTTCAGCTAGATATTGCTGTTTATCATGGTTTGCCAACCCCCAACCAAACCATTCCTGCCAACCCTCAAGAACACCTAGGGCTTTAACCGAGAGTCTACAAAGGTTCCATGCACTATGATTGCTTTCCAGAAACCTACCACATCTAGATGGGTTCCTAGGTCAGAGAAGTCCTGAAACCTAGAGGGGCCAGTCTCTCTAGGACATCAACTTGTTCCAGCCCCTGTCCCATATTATTGACAGCCCTTTCCAACATGAAAAAGTTAGAATGGGCATAGCCCAAATACTCCTAAAGATTGGAAGAAAGATCAAAGGAGGAGGAGTTATAACAGAGAAGATAGGATTTAACAAAGGAGTATGACTGCTGATTCATTATATTGATGTTTCTTTTAGTCTCTAATCTTGGAGCAGCGAGAAAGAAAAATCTAAAATTGTGGAACTGTAATCCATACCAAACTCTGAAATCTATTCTATAATGAATTGTCACAGTATGCTTTGACATATGCTGTTTTTCTTTTTTGGTATATATGCTATTTTTCACAATAAAAAAAGGTGAAGAGGAGGTACTATCTCATTCTTATGTTGGTAAAGCCAACATCACCCTAATATCCAAAGCTTCATAAAGATAATACAAGAAAAGAAAACTAGAGATCAATCTTCCTAATGAATATAAATGTAAAAATTCCAAAATATTTGCATATTGAATGCAACAGTACATTAAAAGAATTACATACCATGACCAAGTGGGTTTTATTCCATGTATGCAAGAATGGTTCAACACACAAAAAAATCAATTAGTGTAATTCACCACATTAACCAAGTAAAAAAAGCACATGGTCATCTCAACTGATGCAGAAAAGGCATTTGACAAAATCCAGCATACTTTCTTGATAAAAACACTTCAAAAGGTAGAAATAAAAGGAAACTCCCTCAATGTGATAAAGGGCAAACCTGAAAATCCACAGGTAACGTTGTATTCAATGGTGAGAGACTGGAAACTTTCCCTCTAAGATTGGGAACAAGACAAGGATACAATTCAAAACTGTGCTAGGAGTTCTACCTAGAGCAAGTAGGCAAGAAAAAGAAATAAAAGGCATTCAAATTGGAAATGAAGTAGTAAAACTTTCACTATTTTCAGATGACATGATCCTATATTTAGAAAGTACCCCCCCAAATACGACAAAGGTACTAGAGCTAACAAATGAGTTCAGCAAAGTGGGAGAATACAAGATCAACATGCAAAAATCAGTAGTGTTTCTATGCACTAATAATGGGCTATCTGAGGAGGTAATCAAGAAAAAAATCCATTTATAATAATAACTAAATGAATTAAATATCTAGGAATAAACTTAAACAAGGATGTAAAGGACCTGTACACAGAAAATTATAAAACATGGCTAAAAGAGACACAAGACCTAAACAAATGGAAGGACATTCAGTGTTCATGGATTAGAAGGCTAAATGTCATAAAGATGTCAGCCTTACCTGAATTGGTTTACAGATTCATTCAATACCAATCTAAATTCCAACAGCCTACCTCACAGAAGTGGTAAAGCTAGTTATCAAATTTATTTGGAAGGATAAGAAGCCTCCAATAGCCAAATACATCTTGAAATGAAGTGGGAGGACTCAGGCTTCCTGACTGTAAAGCATATTATAAAGCAACAGTCATGTTTCCTGACTTCAAAGCATATTATAAAGCTATAGCTTTATATTTAAGAGTCAGTACCACAAAATTCCTAGAAAAAAATGTAGGGAAGCATCTTTAAGATCTAATGATAAGCAGTAATTTCCTAGACCTTACAGCCAAAGCATAAGCAATGAAAGAACAAAAAAATACATGAATGGTCTCTCCTCAAAATTAAACACTTTTGCATGTCAAAGGACTATCTCATACGGTGGAAAGGCAACTGACTCAATGGGAGAAAATATCTGGAAACCACATATTTGATAAGGGTTTAATATCCAGAATATATAAAGAAATCCTATAACTCAACAATAAAGACAACCCAATTTAAAAATGGGCAAATGACATGAATAGATATTTTTCCAAAGAAAAATACAAAAGCCTAAAAAGCATATGAAAAAATGCTCACCTTCACTAGCTATTAGGGAAATACAAATCAAAATCACAATGAGATACCATTTCACACCTACTAGAATGGCCACTATTAAATAGGAAACTACAAGTGTTAGAGAGGCTGTGGAGAAATAGGAACACTTATTCATTGCAGGTGGCAATGTAAAATGGCACAGCTGCTACAGAAGATAGTTTGGCAATTCCTCAGAAACCTAAGTATAGAGTACCTTACAATTCAGCAATCCTGCTACTCAATATATAACCAGAAGAACTGAAAGCAGGGATGTGACCAGACATTTGCACATCGATGTTAACAGTGGCATTAGTCACTATTAAAAATGTAAACAACCCATGTCTATTAACTGATGAACGGAGAAATAAAATGCGTTATATATATATATATATATATATATATATATATATATATATATATATATATATGATGAAATATTATTTGGCAGGAAGAAGGAATGAAGTCCTGAAGCATACAGCAACATGGAAGATAAACCTTGGGGGCATGATTTTGAGTGAAATAAGTCAGACACAAAAGGAAAACTATTGTATGATCTCACCAACATGAACTAAGTACAATGCATAAATTCATAGTCACAAAATCAAGAATATAGGTTACCAGAAAATCAAGAATATAGGTTACCAGGAAATAGAATTAGGCTAGAAAATGGGGAACTGTAGTGTAATATGTGCAGCATTTTAAACTAGGTTAAATTTAAAGTTTGGAAATGGATAAAGGTGATAGTAACACATGATTGTGAGTATAGTTAACACTGCTGAATTAAGTGTGAATATGATTGAAAGGGATTAGAAGGAAAGCTAGAGGTTAAAACATGGTTCTTTATAACAGTGAATCTTGTGGCAGGCAATAACTGATTAACAGTACAATATAAAATAATACTTTCATGAACTAGAAAAAACGTATGTCACTATTACAAGGAGTTAATAATAGAGGGGTATTTGGGAAAAATGCAACTATTGCAAACTGTGGACTATACTAACAGTAATATTTTAATAGCCTTACATCAACAATAACAAATATACCACATGATACTTGGGGTCAATAATGGGGGGGGCAGAATGGATGGGGGTATGGGATGTTTTGGGTTTCCTTTTTTTTTTTGGAGTAATAAAAATGTTCTAAAACTGATTTTGGTGATGAATGCACAACTAAGTGATTATATTGTGACCCAGTGATTGTATACTTTGGATGGATTTTATGTTGTGTGACTATATCTAAAAAACCTGCATTAAAATAAAAAGTCATCAGAGCCTAAGAGACCTGTGGGACAACATCAATACTGCTATTATAGAAGCCCCAAGGAGAAGAAAGGGGCAGAAGGAATATTCAAAGAAATAATGGCAGAAAACTTCCCAAGTTGAATGAAACACATATTTACATACATTCAAGAAGCCCAACAAACTCCAAAAGGATAAATTTGAAAAGAACTGTACCCAGAAACACAGGGAGAGTTCTGAAAGCTGCAAGAGTAAATCCACATGCTATGTAAAAGGGAGCCCCAAGAAGATTAAGTATCAATTTCTCATCAAAAACCATGGAGCAAGAAAGCAGTGGGAGCAACCCAAAGTCATTCCAAGTGGGAGCCTGGGGGCCAACAGTTCCAACAGGCCCACAAGGAGAATTTCCGCAGAGGTACACAATGCCCATGCCCCAGCCTTGAGGGTAGTGGCTTTCATTGAGCACTGGAACCAGCAGACCTGGCTGGAAGTGTACCGGGTTTTCATCCCGCTCACCCGGCTGCAGCAGTTGAGAAGAGGAGGCCCAAGAGTGCCATCTTCTGGGAAGAAACAGAAAGTGCTGTCTGTCAAACTGCCTCTGTCTAGCTTCAAACAGATCCTCAATTAGAGCTGCATCCCCTGCATGAAATCTGGGCCATGGTTTGGTGGGGAATTATGACAAACCGAGTACAAAAGGAGACCTTCAAATCAAGCCCAAGCAAATATAAAAGCTTAGACTGAAGAAAATCAACTTTCAAAATAACCTGATCAAGATAATCAAATGCCCCTAAACCAACAGAATATCACAAAGCATAGGAAGATGCAGGCAGAAATAGGCCAGCCAAATGACCAAATTAAAACACTGGAGGAGACACAGACTTTGGACTAGTCAAAGATGTTTATACAACTCTCCTAAATAAATTCAATGGGTTGACTAATGACATAAAGGATATTAAGAAGACACTAGAAGAGTAAAAAGAAGAATTTGAAAGAATAGTAGAAAAAGAGTAGATTTCACAGAGATGAAATATACCGAAGACCAAATGAAAAATATACTAGACACACACAACAGAATTGAAGAGGCAGAAGAAAGAATAAGTGAACTAGAAGAAAGGGCAATTGGATTTGAATGCATAAAAGAACAAATGGCAAAAAAGATAGAAAAATTTGAATTGGATCTCAAGGAAATGATGGACAACATGAAGTGCACAGGAAGGAAAAGAAAAGAATTAAGGGCTAGGAAGATTAGATGAGGAGATAATGGGGCAAACTTTCCAACCCTTACAAAAGACAAACATGCAAATTAAAGGAGACCAAAAAACCCCAAAAAGAATAAATCCCAATAGGCCTACTTGAAGATACATACTCATCATTCTGTCAAATGATGAAGAGAAGCAGTAAGTCCTGAAAGTGGCAAGAGAAAAGTGACTCACCACATACGAGGGAAAACACCTACGACTGAGTTTGGACTACTCAACAGGCATCACCGAGGCAAGAAGGCAGTGGTTTGCTATATTTAAGATCCTGAAAGAGAAAGACTCCCAACCAAGAATTCTTTATCCAGCCAAGGTGTTCTTCATAGGTGATGGAGAGATTAATATTTTCACAGACAGACAAAGGCTGAGAGAATTTGTCAATAAGAGACCAGCACTACAAGAAATACTAAAGGGAGTTTTGTCAGCTGGAAAAAAAACACAGGAGAGGGAGGTCTGGAGGAGGACACAGAATTTAAGAGTACCAGTAAGGGTAACTTAAAGGATAAAAAGAGAAAGAGGGAAAAGATTATATAGATCTGACAAAAACCAAAGGATAAGATGGTAGACTCAAGAAATGCCTTTACAGTAGTAACTTTGAATTTAACAAACCAAACTCACCAATTAAAAGATATTTAAATTAAAGGACTAAATTCACCAATTAAAAGATACAGATTGGCAGAATGGATTAAGAAATACGATCCATTCATTCATATGCTGCTTACAAGAGACTCATCTCAGACCTCATGATACAAATAGATTGAAAGTGAAAGTATGGAAAAAGATGTTACATGCAAGGTATAACCAAAAGAAAGCAAGAGTAGCTACACTAATATCAGACTACCCTAATAGACTTTAAATGTAAAGACATTATAAGAGATAGGGAAGGGCACTACATATTAATAAAAGGGACAATTCACCAAAAAAGAAATAACAATCATAAATGCTTATGCTCCCAATCAAGGAGCTCCAAAGTTCATGAGGCAAACACTGGCAAAACTGAAGGGAGTAACAGACATTTCAACAGTAATAGTGGGCGAGTTCAATATACCACTCTTCTCTATAGAGAGAACAATTAGAGGAAAAACGAGGAAAGAGAGAACAACTTGATAAATGAATTAGACCTAACAGACATGTATAGATCATTACACCCCAAAACACCAGGAAATACATTCTTCTCTTGTGCTCATGGAACATTCTCCAGGGTAGATCATATGCTGGGGGCACAAAACAGGTCTTTATAAATTTAAAAAGATTTAAATTATTCAAAGCACTTTCTCTGATCTCAACGGAATGAAGCTGGAAATCAATAACCACCAAAGAGCCAGAACTTGCTAAATAAATCAGTAAGTATCTGGAGACAAATTAAAATGAGTATAGAACATATCAGAACTTATGGGACGTGGCAAAGGCAGCGCTGAGAGGGAAATTTATTGCTCTAAATGCCTGTGTTAAAAAAAAAAAGGACAAAAACCAAGGAGTTAACTGCTCACCTGGAGGAACTTGAGAAAGAACAGCAAACTAACCCCAAAGCAAACAGAAGAAGAAAAATTACAAGATTAAAGCAGAAATAAATGAACTGGAGAACAACACCACCAACAACAAATAGAATCAATAAAACCAAAAGGTGGTACTTTGAGAAAATAAATAAAATCAATGGATCCTTAGCTAGGCTGACAAAGGAAAAAGGAGAGAAGAAGGAATAAACAAAATCAGAAATAAGAGGGGGCTTGTTATTGCACCTGAAGAAAAAGAAAAGATCATAAGAGGATACCATGAACAGCTAAATACCAATTAGACAACTTAGATGAAATGAACAAATTCCTAGAAACACACAAACAACCTACACTGACTTGAGAAGAAATTGAAAAACTCAACTAATATTTGTTCCATCATCAAAAATATTTCTGAAAAGAAAAGCCCAGAGCCAGATGGCTTCACAAGGGAGTTTTATTAAACATTTCAAAAAGAACTAGCACAAATCCTGCTTAAACTCTTCCAAAAATTTGAGGAAAAAGGAACTCTACCTAACTCAGTTTATAAAACTAACATCACTCTAATACCAAAACTGGGTAAAGATACTATGAGAAAGGAAAACTATAGGCCAATGTCTCTAATGAATAGAGACGTAAAAATTCTCAACAAGATACTAGCATATCAAATCCATGACACATTAAAAGAATTATTCATCACGACCAATTGGGGTTCATACCAGGAATGCAAGGGTGGTTCAACACAAGAAGGTCAATCAGTGTAACACAGAACTTTACAAATCAAAGGGAAAAAAACCACATGGCCATCTTGATTGATGCTGAAAAAGCATTTGATAAAATCTAAATCCTTTTTTGACAAAAACACTTCAAAAGGTAGGGATCAATGGAAACTTCCTCAATATGACAAAGGGTGTATATGAAAAACCCATAGCCAGCATTGTACTCAATAGTGGGAGACTGAAATCCTTCTCCCTAAGATCAGGAATGAGGAAAGGATGCTCTTTGTCACCCCTATTATTAAACATCGTACTAAAATTCTCGCTAGAGCAATCAAGCAGGAAAAAGAACTAAAAGGCATCCAAATCAGAAAGGAAGAAGTAAAACTTTCATGATTTGCAGATGGCAAGATCCTATATTTGGAAAATCCCAAGAAACGTATGACAAAGCTAATAAACAAACTCAGAAAAGTAGTGGGATAAAGGTTAATGTGCAAAAATCAGTGATGTTTCTATACACAGGCAATGACCTGAGAAGACAATTAAGGAAAAAATTCTATTCAAACTAGGAACTAAAAGAATCAAATATCTTGGAATAAACAACCAGGGATATAAAGGACCTGTACACAGAAAACTACATTACTAAAAGAAATAAAAGAAAATCTAAATAGGCAGAAAGACATGTAATTAAATGCAGTTAAGATGTCAATTCTACCCAATTGATCTGTAGACTCAATGTGATACCAATCAAAATTCCAACAATTTCCTTTGAGAAAATTTATTTGGAAGGAAAAGAGACCTCAAATAGTTATAATATCTTAAAAATGAAGAATGAAGTGGGAGGACTAACACTTCCTGATTTTAAGGCCTATTACAAAGCCACAGTGGTTAAAACAATATGGTACTGGCACAAAGACAGAAGCATTGACCTTTGGAATCAGACTGAGAGTACAGAGATAGACCACCAAATCTATGGTCAATTGATCTTAAACAAGTCCCCCAAATCTACTTAACTGGGACAGAAATAGTCTTTTCAATAAATGGGCATGGGACAACTGAATATCGATAGCAAAAAGAATGAGAGAAGACCCTTACCTTACACCCCATATAAAAACTAACTCAAAGTGGATCAAGCACCTACATATAAGAGCCAGTACCATAAGACTCCTAGAAGAAAATATAGGGAAACATTTTGAAGACCTAGAAATAGGAGGTAGCTTCCTAAACGTTACAACCAAAGCACAAGCAATGAAAGAAAAAATAGATAAATGAGAATTCCTCAAAGACTTTGTCAAAAAGGTAAAGAGGCAGCCAACTCAATGGGAGAAAATATTTGGAAATCACATTTCAGATAAAGTTTGATATCCTGCATACATAAAGAAATCATACAACTCAACAGCAAAAGAATCAACCCAATTATAAAATGGGTTAAAGATATCAATAGACATTTTTCTGAAGAGTAAATACCGATGGTTAAATGGTGCATGAAGAGATGTTCATTTTAATTAGCTATCGTTATTTATTTTTTTATAAACTTTTTTATTAATTAAAAAACTTAACAAAAGAACATTAAGATATCATTCCATTCTACATATACAATCAGTAGCTATCGTTATTTTATGTGAGAAAAACCAACCCCATGTTTACTTAAAGAACTGTTTATATATGTTACTCATATATATATATTATATATGTTATTATGCAGGGGAATGCATGTATAAATGATATAGTAGTATCTACTAAAATTTCCATTCTACTCCTAAGTATCTACCTGAAAGATTCAACAGCATGCAAAGAAGCCTTACATAAGAGCATTTGTGGCTGTGCTGTTTGATAAAGTGACAAACTAGAAACAGACTGAATAAGTATCAATAGGGAAATGGCAAAATCAACTGTGGTATATTTTCACTATGGAATACTACGCAGCTGTTAAAAATTAGGCATACTTACTTTCTTAGATGGTTTTATTTATGACACATCCATAGCATCATTGTATCAAGAAATATCACCCATCCAATGGTCCTGTATTATAGGGCAGGATCTGGGCAGGGGTCACCAAGCTTACCTGCGTACCCTCCTGCCTTGGAGCCAGGTCTTGGACCTGCCTGTGGGCCCAGAGTGGGGACCAGAAAGGCAGTCTGGGAGTCCAGCTCACAGACTATCCCCTGGACGCTGGATGAGACGACATGTGACTTTAGGACACTGGCAGAGGGATGGCGGAGGTAAAGGCAGCACAACCAGAGGCAAGGGCGCGCTGTGGGTTAGCAAAGTTCTCATGTGGCACATAGAACACAGAGCTCTTCCCCAGCTGGGAAGCTGCAGGCTTCTTGAGCATCCTGGGGTGGAGTGGGGACCAGGTGTGCCATCTGCTCTGAACACCTCTGCTTCTAAAGGGGTTGGCTTGGGCAGGATCTGTTATTTGCTTCCCAAGCGTAAGGCACTGGAATTCCTAGAGCAATAGGCACAATGGAAAGGACAATGCGTACTGAAGCTGTTTTCCACTCTACTAGTAATGCAACGATGGCCAATTAGAACAAGAATTACCTTACTCAGGCAATACAGATGGCTTTTTAGGGTTTTCAGAAGATGAAGAGTAAAACATTTATGATGCATTTTACAAACACTTCTGGACTTAGACTGCTATATTTATGGGAATATCAAGTTTCATTTGAATTCATTGAAATGTTTTCCCTGTTGCTTGTTGAATTCTATAGTATGCTGTGAAAAAGTTTATTTTACCACCTTCACAACTTAATAATTGGAATTCTTTCAAGTGTGTCATTGTGCTGCGAAATTTGTACCAATATTTACTGAGATATTTTCCTACATGCACAGTGACTACCTGCAGAGGAATTTATTCAAATCTGTTATAGTTTGCTACGTGGCTCTACAGCTTTTACTGACATTAGCTTGATTTGCATGTACTGTAGAGGAATTCCTTCAAATATATTTTATTTTGTGGTTTTCATTTTTAGTTATCTGCATTCAACGAAATATAGTCTTTGCTTTTATACTACCACATGACAGATTATTTACTTCTTCTACCAGTAAATGCATTTTGTTGCCTGCTACGTAAAAGTATTACTGTCGAACACACATATATAAAATTCTCTTTAGCTCGGTTATTTTAACAGTAAACTTAAATTTTACTGTTAGTAGAATATTGCTGCATAGCCAGAATTTGATGTCCAATAGATTTTAGCATACAGTATACCATATGTACATGTACCAAATGATATTTTCCCTCCTGAAACCATTTCACAGTAACTTCAAATGCAGGAAAAAATTTACTTCTTTATGTAATTGTAATATCATACAAACAGGGTGACCATAAAATTTAGCATCCAAAATGGGAGTTATATGAGAGTGAAAGGGAGCACTAAAAAGTTAGGATTGGACTTCAGACGTAAATTAGAACTTTTCAGGTGAAGCTGGGACATATGGTTACATATTTATATTCCTGCATGCCCTCCATGTCAGCAAATGAGGAATATATATCAATATAGCTAGATTATCAAGACATATTATTGAGTGAGAAACAAGTAGTAGAAGGGAAAGTAGGGTAGGAGACAATATCATAGAGATAGATTGTACCCTACAACGTTATTTTCTATATATATATATATATATATATATACAGCATTTGGAGGATGTTGGCAAAGGGGGTATGGGGCTTTATTTTCAGTGTTTCAACTTTTTACAAGGAAATGTACTCATGCATTATTTATATAGATATTTTTGAATCTATATTAAAAAAACTTGAAAGAAATGTTCTGAGGGTATAGATTTAAGAGCTTGACAAATACATCATTTCGTACTGACTTTTCAGCCCAGTGCGATGTAAAACCAAGATATGCCATGGTGGGTGCTTAAATACAACGCAATTTAGAGCAGAGAGTCATACATTACTAATTTCCCCCAGCATGGTGTACTCTACACTGCAATGTAAAAACCAAATAAAAACCACAACCCTCCAGTTTTCAGTTAAGAGCTTGAAATATCATCGATTTGAAGTCTTTAAAATCACAGCAAACAAACTAGCACTTGTGCTACAGCAACGGATCATAATCTGTGCCTAGTTTATCTCCTCATTCAAACTCCAGGCCTAGGTCGATAACTACTTATTAAATATTACACTTGAATGTCTCAAATTCAACTAACAAGTCTCACATCTATTCTTGTAGCTCTCCCCCAGATTCCTCTCCAAACCCCTCTGCCTTGCCAGTGGAGCTGCTATTAAGGATCTATATGGGACTTCCGGGAAGATGGCCAACTAGAGTAGCATGAGATTAGCCCTGCTCCATGGAAAAGGTAGAGAAGGGACAGGACGGTGACTGAGGTGGTGATTCGGGAGGATGGCTGACCTGGGAGAGCCTTCTGTACCACATGCAGCAGCTCTGGTTGCAGAGGCTGAGAAACTGAGAGGCCGAAAGCTGGGGACTGGTGTGGAGCCCGCGGGAGTGCACAGATAGGAACACGGGACTAGGATATAAGACAGGCTGCATTCCTTGGGCATACTACCCTCACCAGCCCTGTGACCGGCGACTCACCCCATATCCCACGCACCCGAACTCCATCACCTGTTCCCATTTCCTGCACTCCAGGCACCCCACCACATCAGCCCCCAGTGCACATACCTGCCCCCCAACCCCACCCCAAGTGCAGCCCAACCCACCTCTTCTGCACCCCTCCCAAGCATTGCCTTCCCCTCCCTGTTCCCTGAAGGCTGTTGCCAACACATAAAGGTTGTAGGCACTAACCTCCATACCTAGACTACCCCTGCCCCCCACCCATAGTGTCGCACAGCCTCACCACGCCCTCCCTGAGCTCAGCGCATTCATTTACGGCACTCCCAGGCCCACACATGTGCACGGGCCCCCAGTCACGTCATTCAGCTCTGGGACCCGCACTTTACAGCAGTCCTAGAACTGGGCATGTGCACAGTCCTCAGCCTCACTTCCCAGCTCTGAGAAAGTGCTGACCTGTGCAGCCAGGCCACAACTGCCCCAATCCATGAAGGCATAATGCCAATCTGCGGCCACTGCTCTACGCATGCGCACAAAGGGCCCCATACCTTAGACCAGCACATACCAGGGTTACACCCCCCAGACTGGTGCACCCTCACAGCTACATCTTCCCTGGCCGCTGGGTACCGACATTCACAAGCATCAGCCTAACATCCCCAACCTGCGCCCATACCTGCCCTGAAACAAATCACCTCACTGAGGGCTCCACCCTGTGCCCTGCTCCCAGCTGTACAAACATCCCGCAAACACAAGGCCTTAGACTACTGAAAGAAATCAACTCCCAAAGTAAATCAATCAAAATATTTACATGCCACGAAGACAGCAGAAGATCACTAAGCATATCACAATGCAGACAGATATAGCCCTGCCTGATGACCAAATTAAAACACCAGAGGAAACACAGACAACTAATCAAAGATGTTCCTACAACCCTACTTAGTAAAATAAGTGGGATAGCAAATGACATAAAGGAGATCAAGAAGACAGTAGAAGAGCATAAAGAGGAATTTGAAAGAATAAATAGAAAAATAGCAGAAATCACAGAGATTAAAGACTCTGTTGACCAAATAAAAAAACATACTAGAGGCACACAACATCAGATTTGAAGAGACAGAAGAAAGAATAAGTGATATAGAGGACAGGATAATTGACTTTGAAGACTCAAAACAGCAAATGGCAAAAAAAAAAAAAAAACACAAA
>PVIY010039437.1:0-23119 GCA_004026745.1 Myrmecophaga tridactyla
GTTCGGTGGGCATCTTATTGTAAATCTCTTAGGTGCTATGAAGTGATTTTATCTTTCTGGAAGAGCTATTATGATAAGCTGCCCTGGAGGTTTGTGCTCTGTGTGGCGCTCATGCTAGCACTCTGCCCCATTCCCAGGAAAATCTCCACTGAGTCCCTAGTGGGATGTGCTATATTTTAAAAGCTGTTTTCTTCTTTACAACCACCCAGTGAAGCAGGCAGGTGGGTGATGCTTGTTCCACTTGACAGCCAGGGAGACTGAGCTTCAGAAATTAACTGACATGCCAAAAAGCTACTTAGTGGTGGAGCTGGAAATGTAGGTCTCTTAACAGGGGGCCCCTGAGTTCAGGTGCCATTTGGCCTCTAAGTGGTTCCATTCTTCATTTCCTTCCATTTCCTCTAATAATCTTCTTAGCACCTGTTGCAAGTCTGATGTTTTATGTCCTTAGCTAATTTTTTACAGTGATTTTTTTAAATTGCAGAAGTGATGAATATATGATACATAAAATACAATAAGTGAACAGAGAGGGGAAATTTATAGTCCTACCATGCAGTTAATATTTCATTATATTTTCTTCCAGTCCGTCTCTCTGAACTTACATGTATAAATCCAAACATTTAAAAAATAAAACAGCGTGCTCAGCTGTGCTTTCTAAAGCATCCATTGACATCAAAACCAATTGACTTTTTCCAGAATATAGACTTTTGCTCTCACTTTTTAAAATGTGGTCCTGTTGTTTCCTGTACTTAAGTAAATTGGCCTTACTGGGTTTCTTTGGAAAACCTGACATGGCATTTCTCTGTGTCAGGCACCTTTCTAAGAGCTTTATTAGCATTAACTCACTTAATTACTATAACAACTCTCGGAGGGGAATTTTTCTTTTTATTTTCACTTTGGAAATGGGAGAAATGGGGAGACTGAGGGACAGAAAGACTCTGGAATTTGCCCAAGGTCAATCAAACCAGGATTCGAGCCCAGGAACTATCGATCCGAAGTGCTCCTATCCGTTCTGCTAAGCTGCCTCTCAGCAGAATAGCATCATGTGAATAAAGCAACGAAAGCTGCAGCTGAATGGAAGGAGGGCACCTGGGTTTGTGTAGCAGCAGACCCTCTTCAGCTCCCGTTAATTGCAGGTTTCTGATGTTGGCATGGTCTGTCAGATGTGGAAGTTGTCCCCACCTGGAACTTGAATGTACAGTGCATCTTATTCAAGACAAAGCTTAAGAAGTGGCCTGATTTTAAGCTAAGCTGTAAAACTCTCTAGCCTTTCCCTCTGCTTCCGCCCACTTTAGAATTTCTAGACAAACAGCCTGACATCCAGTTTTTGTTTATTTAAAGTCCTGGAAGAGTAAATTTAATCCTAATTTGGTGTAAAATTAGTCCTCTTTGAGCAGAAAATGCACCAGGGACAGTTAGGAGATGAAGTGAGAAAGACGATGAACCTCTAGAAAGCTTTTGGGTGGAAGGAGAACAAAATTTAAGGGAGAGAAACTTAAAAATGTTTCATTTTTACTTTATTATAAAAGTAAATGTTGTAAAAAAAAAAAAAGCCAGAGAGGTGCTTTGCTTCGGAGTAAACTGTGGCACCTGGGATTGGGCTGCTGGCAACAGGACATGGCTTAAGGAGGAAGGGATGGTGCATTGGTGCGACCCATGAGGTCTACAGAGAGTAAATCAGGGTTAGATGAGAAACTCAAAAGGAGAGACTGAGGGAAATTCAGGAATCTTTCTTAAAAGGGAAGCTGTAGGTGTGGCACATGGAAACGGAGACGATTGTTTTCCATTGTAGAAGCTTTCCCTTCCAAGCAGTAAGCTGAGGCCTCAGAAACTGCTGGGGATAGAGGTGATGGACTGAAATGTTACTGTGGGAAGAGAAGCACAGACTTGATTTAAGTCTTAAGAGTTGGACTTATCTTAAGGAAGCAATTGAAAGGTGTCTTCTCAGCCATTCCAGAGAAATATGGAAAAGGGTAATAAATGATAGCCAGAATTGCCTCTTGCCAGATTTTTATTTTGATGCATTATAACAAAAGGGCGTGTATGTAATTTCAACCTTTAAAAAATTCCAAACGAACACATTAAAATGAACCCCGATGTGCCCATCTCTCAGCCTCAATACTTTCCAATATTTGTATTGGACTGCAGTTTTAGTGGCAGTTTTCAAACTCCTCTTTGGCCTTTTCTTTCAGAGATGCAGTAAAGGGATTTTATATTGGGAGGGAGAGCAGAATGATCTGCAAAGAAAGCCTGGGATGAATAGTACCAGAATGTTGGCTATGGGCAGTGAAGGTCTGGGTTATTTTTATTTTAACCTTTTCCTACTTTTCTTTATTTTTTTATTTCGGAGGTACTTATGTCTCCACCCTTCAAACTATATATAAGACTCTAGATTGCTTTATAAAAATCACATTGAAATGTGATTGGGCTTAGCCACCCAAAAGCATTCATCATAGATTGGTCCTACAAATAATTTTCATTGTTAATTGCCATGTTCTGTAATGTGGCTTAAAAAGAAGAGGAAGATAAACTGAGGTATCTGTAAAGATGATAGCCTGTGCAGGTTTTATCTTACACTTTGTGCATCTTTTTGTTCCCTTTGTTTAAGGTTACTGCTGAGGTCGGAAAGCTCTTGGGTGAAGAGAAAGTGGACGCAATTCTTTGTGTGGCTGGAGGATGGGCTGGAGGCAATGCCAGATCCAAGTGTGAGTTCTTTTCTTCACTCATCACTTACAATGCTCTGCTGTTTGTCCAGCTGACAACTGCAGGTTTTTCCTGTGTCTTCCAAAATATTTTCAATAGCTCAGTGAGATAGGGATTAACACACCTGTTTTACAGATGGAGAGAGAGCTTTTGTGGAAGGTGATTAGGGAAGGAGCACATGGAGGTTGAAGGTTAGGGTAGTGGCAGAATGAAATAAACTTTGTTACCCTTCAGGAATTGGAGATGTATAGGAAATGGAGAGATTATTCTGGAGGTTAAAAATGACTGTTCTAGTTTGCTGCCTGCTGTAATGCAATATACCAGAAACAAAATGGCTTTTAAACAGGGGAATTTAGTAAGTTGCTAGTTTACAGTTCTAAGGCTGAGAAAATGTCCCAATTAAAACTAGTCTGTAGAAATATCCAATTTAAGGCATCCGGGGAAAGATACTTTGGTTCAAGAGGGCTGATGATGTTCAATGTTTCTCTCCCAGCTGGAAGGGTACATGGTGAACATGGCAGTATCTGCTGGCTTTCTCGTGGCTCTACCGAAAGGGACTCTCTCCAAAATGTTTCCTCTTTTAAAGGATTCCTGTAAGCAACTCCACTTTCAATGGGGTAGAGACACACCTCCATGGAAACAAGCAATATGCTCCCACCCAGCAATATTGAATGAAGATGAAAGGATATGGCTTTTTTGGGGTCTACCACAGATTCAAACCAGCACAATGACTCAGAATTGAGCTTTTATTAAAGCCTATTACATTTTCCAACTTTCATTATGAGCATTTTTAAATATACAGAAAAGTTGAAAAACCAATTGAATGGATACCCTTATGCCCTCCATCTCCATTCGGTAGTTAATATTTTGCCATACTCATGCTCTCTTGTTTTCTAGCTTGTGTGTATCATGTGCATGTATTTTTTTGTTACATATTTGAAAGTGAATTGACATTTCACCATATTTATGTTAGCATGGATCTCTTAAAGATAACCCATTCTCCTATATTATCACAATACCATGGTTACAACTAAGAAAATTAAAAATAACCACATAAGGTTAATATCCAGTCCATAGTCAGATTACTCCAGTGTATTCTAGGTTTTGTTTTTTTTTTTTTAACTTTTTTTATTGTATACTATAACATATATACAAAGCAAAGAAAGAAGAAAGTAATAGTTTTCAAAGCACTCTTCAACAAGTAGTTACAGGACAGATTCCAGAGTTTGTCATGGGCTACCATACCATCATCTCAGATTTTTCCTTTTAGCTGCTCCAGAATATAGGAGGCTAGAGGGAATATTTTTTTTATCACAACAATTAACTTTTTTTTTCTTTTTTGTGAAAAATAATATATATACAAAAAAGCAATAAATTTCAAACCTCAGCACAACAATTGGTTATAGAGCAGATTTCAGTTTGACATAGGTTACAGTTCCACAAATTTAGGTTTTTACTTTTAGCTGCTCTAAGATACTGGAGACTAAAAGAAATATCAGTTTAATGATTCTATAATCATATTTGATTGTTAAACCCAACATTCTTTGTATAACTATACCATCACCTTTTGATCTTTCTATCCCACTCTTTATGGGTATTTGGGCTGTGGCCATTCTAACTTCTTCATGTTGGAAGGGGCTGTCAATAATAAGGGGTAAGAAGAGGGAACTAGCTCATGTTCTGGAGAGGCTGGGCCCTCTAGGTTTCAGGACTTATCTGGACCAGGGACCCATCTGGAGGTTGTAGGTTTCTGGAAAGTTATCTGAGTGTATGGAACCTTTATGGAATCTTATATATTGCCCTAGGTGTTCTTTAGGATTGGCTGGAATGGTTTTGTTTGGGGTTTGGCAGGTAGCAATGTCTGTCTTACTGCAGCTTGTATAAGAGTGACCTCCAGAGTAGCCTCTCGACTCTATTTGAACTTTCGCTGCCACTGATGCTTTATTAATTACACTTCTTTTCCCCCTTTTGGTCAGGATGGAATTGTTGATCCCACAGTGCCAGGGTCAGACTCATCCCTGGGAGTCATCTCCCATGTCTCCATGGAGACTTTCACCCCTGGATGTCATGTCCCATGTTGGGGGGAGGGCAATGATTTCACTTGCAGAGTTGGGCTTAGAGAGAGAGAGACCACATCTGAGCAACAAAAAAGGTCCCCCAGAAGTAACTATTAGGCATGCCTATAGGTAGGCTAAGCTTCTCCACTACATTCATAAGCTTCACAAGAGTAAGCCTCAAGATCAAGGGCTTGGCCTTTTGATTTGGGTACCCCTAATGTTTGACACAGTATAGGGATTCCCTGATGGTAAAATTTAATAGTTCTGTGTTTTTTTTCCCCTTGCTCCAGGGACTTTAACAATACTTTTGATTATCTGCTTAATATATTCTAGGATGTATCCTGGCATTACATTAAGCTATGCAGGATTAAAGCCCCTCGTTCTTATTCTGGGCTCCCTGTGTCTCCATTGATCAAATGAGCTATCCAGACAGGTTGAGTTTGATTGTGTGCTACAGAAAATTTAGGTTCCAGACAAAATAAACCTTTCTTCCTTTGGTCTCAAAGAGTAGGTGTGGTTCTAAAATAGAGATAATGTCTTCTTTACCCCTGTATTCTGAATTACCTTAATCCCGACCTAATCAGCTTCGTTCTTATCTCTGAATACCTGGTTAATGCATATAAAAAACATCCTCTCAAAATCCAGAAATAATAATTACCACTCCGGGCTAAATGTGTCTGCTCTAAGAACTTATGGTCTAGGCCCCTGTTTTCTTATAAACATTTTCTAAAAGAGACCATACAATAATTGTTTCTTCATTTCTGGCTTATTTTGCCTCACCCAATGTCCTTCAGGTTCATTCACATCTTTGTATGCCTCATGACTTAGTTCTGTTTTGTAGCAGTACAATATTTGATCAAATGTATACACCATCCTTCGCCAATCTACTTCTCAGTCAGTGCATTCCTCAGCCACGTGCATTCATTAGGAATCATATATCCAAAGTCTACAGTCCATCAACACTCTCAATTTTAGATAATTTCATTGTTCCTAAGAGAAAGATAACCAATAAACACACCCTCATGAAACAGGAAATCCACACCTCCCCTTAACTCATGTCCTCCCCCATTATTTACCCCTGCTGTTGCTGTGGTATTGCTGATGTTTTCCTCTTAACCATAGCCCATAGCATGCAATAGCAGCTTTCCCCCCGTACCCTGACCTAAACACTCTTTGTACACAAATTATACCTTTGAAATAGTTCTTGCAAGTATTTATTTATATGTCTAGTGTTAATCAGTGGGACACATAGGTCTAAACAACCCCTTTCAATCATGTTCACTTTCAATATGTTAATATTACTTACAGACCCACTAGAGAATCACCTTCACTTCTGTCTGTTCTTCTAGGTCTATTTCTTTCTTTCTTTCTTTCCACATTCTGGATTTTTGTGACCATTTCTTTAAAGCATCATTTAACTTGTTCCTCTAGCCCTAGAATTTCCTGGGAACTGAAATTTAGCTCTAGAGATTAGATTAGGTTAAATATTTTTCAGGGCAGGGATTCTTCCTGTGTGATGTTGTGTTCTTTATATCACATCACACTGGGAGGCACGTCACAGCAGAGCGCCTGCCTTTGGTGACACCGAGTTAGGTGCTTTGTTCAGGCGGTAGCCACCAGACCTCCTTTGTAAAGATACATTTTCCCACTTGCAATTAGTAAGTAATCGAGGAATGGTACCCTGGCATCATGTGAGCATCCTATTCCCCATCGCCTTTTGCTTCTTGGTTTTAAGTATCCATTCATCATTCCTGCCAGAATCAGTTGTCCTTTCGGGGTAGGGGGTGGGTGTGGGGGTTATGTGGAAAAGGGTGTTTTCTAATTCTGTCTTTTCTTCCGTATTTTTTTTAGCCAAAGCCACTGATTTTTTTTGACGCACACCTAAATAATAAATTGGTATTTTGTGGGGTGAACTGGTTGTATATGGGGAGCAACTAGTGGTAAAATGTGGGCCCATCAATTTTTATTTCTAGTCTTTATTAGCAGGGGAATGCAGTACTGTGATTATTAGTTCCTACAGACCCTTCTCCTGTATCAGGAAGGCTGTTCCTTCTGGATCATGTCTGCAGGTCCATGGGGCGGGGGGGGGCTGTGTTCCCTTTAAGGGGCCAGCTGTAGAGTCGGCAATGTGACTTATATTCCCACTTGGTCCTCTCATGTTTCTGACAGGGCCAGATGGTTACAACAAGTGTGAAATGCTGGTGATTTCAGCTTTCTGCTAACGAGATTTTAAAATTGGCATTAGGCTTTTAGGCTTAAAATTGGAGTTGAGTAAATAGCCCTCTTTATGGACAAATGATCATAGTCCCTCAGATATTTAGTACAGGTAACACCTGATTTAGACATGTGTTCTTATTGCAAATCTAATACCCTTCGTAAAGTAAAACAGTCTTGGAATTAAGGCCAGTCTAACAAATGTGCGACAGTCCCCATTGACTGGCTAACATTTTACCATCTGACTGGGAAGAAAGCAGAGCCTCAGGTAGCCACGTGGCTTGGACTTGAACTTCAACTTGCATCTCTGACCATGGAGCTGGGTGTTGTGTGTCTTAGATCTTGTTGTAGACAGAGGTCAGGAGAGTGGGAGTGGCCGGCAGTGCTTTCTTTAGTGCAGGGCTGTGGGACTTGAGTTCACCTTTTGGCTTCTTTACTGAGTCTAGATTTTTTTTTTTGTTTTTTTGCTCAGCTCTCTTTAAAAACTGTGACCTGATGTGGAAGCAGAGCATATGGACGTCCACCATCTCCAGCCACCTGGCCACCAAGCATCTCAAGGAAGGAGGCGTCCTGACCTTGGCTGGTGCCAAGGCTGCCCTGGAAGGGACTCCTGGTAAACCATCTTTCCCCTGTCCGTGGGATGGGATTGCTCATGCTTGCTTGCTGGCTCTGCCGGGCACTTTCATGAGCTGAGGACTGTCAAAGCACTTCAGTCCCCAAGCTGCTTTACAGTGGTATGGCTTTTGCTTCCTTTTAGGTCTGAGTCTTTTTAGTGGGGGGAGTCCTGACCCTTTATTTGTGTTTGTCCTTGTGTTCAAGGTGGTTTAGGAATATTATAATCTGGCTCCCCTTCATGTGGTTAATGTATGATCCACTCAGGAAATGAATAGTGTTGTAGTAGATATTAATTAGTTAATAAACATGCATTATTATCACCACATTATGTTTGCATGTTACAGGGAAGCAGCTTGGCAGCTGGAAATAGCCCGGACTTTAGAATGAGAAAGGCTGGAGGTAGATTCTTCATTCCAGCTGTGTGGCCTTGAACAAATTACGTGATCCCTTTGAGTCACAGTTTCCTTAATTGTATGATAGTGACAATAACACCTACCTTGAAGAGTAGATGTTAAAGCTGTATTCATGTATATAAAGTGCCCAGCACACAGTAGGGCCAATAAATGGAAGATGTTAAGATATTATAGTCACTCTTTTCATTTCACATACATTAATCCATTTAATCCTGGGGTAAGTGTCATTAATATCTTTTTCAGTTTGTAGGTAAGGAAACTAACTACAAGTTAAGTAACTTGTCCATGGGGTCATGCCAGAAGTTGCAGCACTGGAACCCAAGCTCTAAGCCCATTTGACTCTAAATCATTTGCTTTTTCCAAGCTCTAAGCCCATTTGACTTTAAATCGTGTGCTTTTTCCATTACATCATTTAGATCTGAGTTTCCTTTGAGCTAGGGCTAAAGGAATTTAAACCAGATGGGAAAGATAGTGGAGCAGGGAAGCAGAGAGTATCTACCTTCACTACTCAAGTTCAACTCTTTAAAAAAAAAAATCAGAGTTTTTTTTTTGCCTTCTATTAAAGATGGTAGAGATGTTGACCATCTTTTTCCATTTTATCACAACTCACTGAACTCTAAGGCTCTTACTAATGAACAGTTTCTTGCATTCTTTGTTCATTACATTTCATAGGCCTTATGATCTTAAAAGTCCCTGGCTATTGTAACAAAGCTGTGCAAATATTAGTTATCAGTTTGGGTAAGATCTGATTTTTATTCAAGGAGACATAGAGCAAAGTTAGAAGGTAAATAGCTTGATATTTGAAAAAGAATACCCCAGCACTGAAGGATCTACATTTTAGAAGGAAAAAACAGTCTGCTGCTTTCCTTTGGTTTTTAAGTATCTTGGTTTAAATTTCTGGATAGTGATTAAGATCACAGGCTGCTCTATTATGACTCTAGCATTTATTTGTTGTGAGATGTTTAGCAAGTTGCTTAACCACTTTCTGTCTTAGTTTCACCATCTGTACAATTGGGTTACTAATTATCCTTCCTTTATAGGGTTGTTGTGACTTGTAAATGTCTGAATAGATGCGAATGGCTTAGAAAGCTCAGTAGTAAATGTTGGCTATTATTATTTACTCCAGGCTGATTTTTGCTGACCTGCTCCTGCTTCAATTTTCTATAAGTTTGTTGACCTTTAAGCAATCTGGCCAGATACTAGCAAACTTATTTAGCCCCTAACTTCTTTCACCTTTTGCTGAGAGTCCTGAAAAATCTGGAGAAATTTGTGTGTAATTTGAAAGTAAATGAAGAATCAGGCTCAATAGTCCTTCAAACCCAAGATTTGTTCAAAACGGAAAAGTCGTTCACTTGCAAAGATACTGAGAAAAGCCTCCATCTTCCTATTTCAAGGTTGTATTTATAAACTCTCTACCAAAGAATCAACTATATTACAATGACGGTAGTTACTTTTGTTCATTTAAATATCGGTGCTGTGATTGAAAATCGGTTTTTAGGACCCACCATCATCATTTTATCATTCAGAAGAAAGCATCTGTGGTCTTAGCAAAATGTATTTTTTTTTTTGCCATATCTTGTAAATCATCTTCCTTTGCCCACATCGGGTACCCAAGAAAGATGTCGTTCTGGAAGTTTAAGCCATGGTGTTTCCTGGTTGCTATCTCTTCCTTCATCTGACCCTCTGCTCTTGTGTTGTTTGAAAGGTGGGAAGAGTGAATCTCAGAGCTCTGTTGGGGAACTGGGGCTGGATTATGTGCCGCCACAGGTGGGCTTATTCAATCACTGCAGTATGTTGGGTCTTCTACCACTGTTGGAATCCTACCCCTGATTAAACAGAGAAGCCAGAGGTGGTGAAATAGTCTCCTTGTGCTTCTAAATAACTTTTTGAATCTTTGACCCTCTTTTGCAATCTGAGATTGTTGTCTAAGTGGTTTAGCGATGGGTCCCTTGGCTGGGCTATGATTCCACCCACTCTGCCCCTACCCCCCAGGGACTTTGGCTGACTCCTCAGCCTGTTGTACTTTAACTAGCACGTGTGCAGGGGTGAGGGGTGTGTTTCTATGGAGGCTACTGACCTCTTGGTTTTTGCAGGAGGAGAGATGTTTATAGAGGTGAACTGATCTTTTTTGTTGCTGTGAAAGTAGCGTTTAGTGGGCAATTGTGTAGGGTCCTATGGGGATTATAGTGTGAAAAGAGAAGCAGTTCCCCTGTCTGCAACGCAGATGGAAACCTACCCTCAAAAAAAGCACCTTTTGCTTTGTTCAACAGATATTCATTGAATAGTGAGAGGATGGAAGACTTATAAATCAAAATTTCTCACATGGTGTACCTTAAGTATGTGCAATCTATTGTACTTCAGTATACCTTGATAAAGAAAAAGTAGCATTTTTTAGGCATGTCCTTCCTAGGTGGCAGGCTAGGACCCAGCCCTCTATATTCTTGATTATGTTTCGTCACCAGAGGTACCTGTCAAGTAGGTGCTATTATTATCTCTTAATTTACAGGTGAGAAAACCAAGGCTCAGTGAGATGAGTCCCCTTGGCTAGTCAGGGGTGTATAGATTGATTTGACAGCAGTTTGATTGGTTAACTCAGTAGTTATATTGATGCCTGGGTAGGAGGAGAAGTGGTTTGAATCTGGGAGACTGTTAGGTCAAGGTCTAAAAAAAATGCTCTGGGGAAGCAGAGGTAAGAGATGTTTCCAGCTCTGGAGAGATTTTGTGGAGGAATATGACTTGTGTGTTTTAGAAAAGGAGGGGCAGGAATTTGACAAAGATGGAAGGAAAAGGTGAGAAGGCAGTGCATTATTTTCTATTTAAATAGTTTTATGAATCAAGTTCTTAAATGGAAAGACTAACAATGCACATATTTAAGGAAGACTCCTCTCTGTTCCAACCCCTGGTCCCTCTGCAGCCCCTCCCCAGCCCAACCACAGCTATGGCTTCTTGAGTATCCTTCCAGAAGTTTGTTGTGTGTATTCCAGTGTGTGCTCACACATGTGCTCACATGTACATTCACTGTTTTTTTTTAAAACATAATTTTGTGGATCTAATGGGCTTTTCTTCACCTTGCTTTTTAAAAAATTACTTATCTATAGATTATTATTTAAAAACCAGTTTGCCTGGAATATTCATAAACGAGTGAGTTACTGGGCAGCACTTACATACTTCCAGTACAGCAGAGCTGCTGGTTTGCTCTTTGACATACAGATTTTGAGAGCCCACCCGCTGTTTAAGTCCAGTTAACAGACTTGCCTGTTACTGTGTTTTAATAGCAATGAGTGCCGCTTTTTTGGGTGGGGGGTATGTTGGTAAACAAAAACGATTACGAATCGCTGCCTTTGTGGCACTTAACATTTTTTGAGGCATGAAAGAGCCTTTAGAGTTCAAAAGGTTCTTCTGTCTTCATGGAACCCATGACTGGGGCAGTGATGTCGCATTTAAACAGAGGCTGAAATTGCTCCTGAATCACACGCCCAGTTCCCTTCCCTGAGGGCTCGTGCCTAGGGTTGGAAGCCCTGGCCCTTAACACCACAAGCCGGCTTCTTCCCCACCTGAGAGGGGATGCCTCCTTGGAGCCAGGATGCTGCTTTGCATTCCTTTGTCTTTCTAGCGCTGAGTCTAGGGCTTCACAGATAGCAGAGGCTCCATAAGGCCTGGAGTTAAGTGAGGTGTTGAATCCTGGGAGCAAACAGACCCTGGCAGCCCCTTTCCAGGCTCTGGACTTTGTAGGTAGCTTAGTGGTGGCAGGGGGGCATGATGTGTCAAGGAAATAATGTCAGGGCCAGGTCTGTCACACCAGTCATCTCAAAGTAAGCATGGGCCGTGGTTCCCTGTCTCTGAAAAGGAAGGTGTGATGGGTTGCAGATACCTCCTCTATTGGGAGGGATACTGGACAAAAGCAATGGGTTCTCTGCCCTGTGCATGTAACGGCCAATCCATGATGCCAGGGTTTTGAAGAGGGAAGAAATTAAATTTAATTTAATTTTATGCATGAAGCAGGAGCACAGACGGCCTATTGGTCCAAAAATCTGTCTCCTTGAGTCTAAGGAGTTCAAGGTTTTTATAGATTCCAACAAGGCGGGAGGTAGTTGTTACCATTACAATAAATATACACAAGGCTGAGACCAGGCTAGAATAACCATTACAATAGAAAGTATTAACAAGGGGGAAACAGTTGACTTTCAATAATTTCTGGTATTAACTTCTGCCTGTTCTACAATATAGAAAGAAAACATCTACATAATGATTTAGCAGTCATAGTCATCCCCTAAATCCTAGTAACTCAGTTATACAGGGGGTGATGTGATGACCAGCTGGTTGGGGGGGGGTGTCCGTGTGGGAGGAATGTCCCCTTCCTGCCCCAGGCACTGGGAAGTTCTATTCCAGACCAGGGCCTTAGCAGAGCCCCTGACTGGCCAAGCTGACTCCCCCAGTGGTAACAGCATCCCTCATGCCCGGTACATTCTCCCTGGTTTCCAAGACCCTTTCTTGGATACGTCTTCGAGCTTCAGCACAGCCTTGCAAATACATTAAGTGATATCTGAGTTACCATCTCCATTTACAGATGGGAAACAGTCCCAGAGAGGATT
This sequence comes from Myrmecophaga tridactyla, assembly GCA_004026745.1. Lineage (NCBI taxonomy): Eukaryota > Metazoa > Chordata > Mammalia > Pilosa > Myrmecophagidae > Myrmecophaga > Myrmecophaga tridactyla. Next base: position 12,592 of record PVIY010039437.1, read on the forward strand.
CCGAGCCCAGGACCTTTCCCACCATTGCTTATTGTCCTCTGAAGAAAGATAGTTGTTAGTGATTTGCCCAAAGTCCTGGAAAACAATGACCAGTGTTAATTGAGTGTGTCCATGTGGTCAGCATGGTACACAGTATCTTTTTGATCCTGATATTACCTGTAGGATTTGGGATATGTCATTCCGTATTGTGAGTAGAAAACCAGATTCCAAGGTTGGCTAACGTTGCCTGGCATCAGTTAGCAGGTGGCAAAGCCAGGATGTGAACCAGGTAGTCAGACTCCAGGTGTGTTGTTGAGGGTTTTGTGAGGTTTCAGGAACTTGCCCAGTATTTTGTAAGCGGTAAGTGGAAGAGCTGGGATTTGAACCCCCTGCAGTCTGGCTCTGAAGTCCTCAGTCCAAGTGACTGCTCGATTTTGCCGTCCCATTGCAGTGGACACATGACTCAATACCACCAATAAAAGGATCAACCTCATGGCTTTTATGACAGATATAAGTGCCAGGTGCATAGTAGGTGCCAGGTGCATAGTAGGTGCCGGGTGCACCACGCCCCTTCCACGTTTCTCTCCGTAAGTGTCACCCTGCTCGTTTCCTCTGCACCCTGTGTGGTGCTTGGGGGCCAGTGTCCTTGGAACCCTGTGACTGGGAAGGCCACTGGCCCCAGCCAGCCAGTCCCCAGTTCCTCTTCCTCCTTGCCTCTCTTTCCTTTTGATGCCTGGGGTGGGGCTGCAGAAAGAGGTGGCCAGGCTGAGCTGTTTATAAAGTTTACAGGGAACAGCAAGATGCTCAGCAGCAGATGCCGTCCTGGCCGTCAGCGGCAACCAGTGGGGATTGAGCCGTTTTCTCCCCACTTCCTTTCACAGGGATGATTGGCTACGGCATGGCGAAGGCTGCCGTCCACCAGCTCTGCCAGAGCCTGGCCGGGAAGAACAGCGGCATGCCAGCCGGCTCTGCCGCCATCGCCGTGCTCCCGTGAGTGCTGGGGCCCGGGGGTTCAGCTACGCCACCTACCTCTGCCTGCTGCTGCCTGAGAGCTGCTCTCCACCAGGGAGTGTGGGTGTTATCATCTTGGGTTCTAAAAGGCACCAAAGGCCATTCACCTGCTTCTCCAACTTTTGGCATGTCCTGGGCTGTCTGGGAGGGTGGGTTGGCTGGCTGGGTGGGTCTCTCCGTCTTGCCTCTTTCTTTCTTGTTTGCTTTCCTTCTGGCTTCTTTCTTTCTTGTTTTCTTTCCTTCTTCCCATCCTTCCCTCCCTCCCTTCCTTGCTTCCTTTAAAAGCATTCTGCTCATTTTATTGGAATACATGTCCTTCTGATTTTTAAGCCATTGTAAGGTCAGCATGGAAGAGGTACTGTTGAGTCTGTGTGTTGGGGGAGGGGAAGGGTCTGTGGGAGAATGTGGGACATTTGGGGAGAACTTTCTGTTTGATCAGGAAGAGAGTCCCCAGTCAGCTGTCCCAGGCAGAGACAGCTGCTTTGGGGTAGAAGTTCCTTCTTGCTGGAAGGATTCCAGCACCAACTGGCTTCTGTGCTGCCTGCTCTGCCATAAAGGGGCTGCTGGAGCTGCTGGGGCTGCTGGGGACACTGGACTCAACGGACTTTCTGTTTCCCTTTCATTTGTTAGGTTCTGTGATTCATGACCTGGTCCCACACTATTTTGAGTGATCCTTGGGGACTGAATGTTCTCAGGAGATTTGTACATATCTGAATTCTCTGCCCTCTCGCAGAAAATCCTAAAGTTTTATGGGAAACAGCCACAAAACGAAGGATGCGATTGGCTTTTCCCTTACTTAAAGGGATACTATTACACTTAAAAAAAAATTCTTAGAAATAAGGCAGCTCCGTTTTAGGGAGTGAATGAAGACTTCAAGAACAAAGCAATTTACTTCAACAAAAAGTGTGCTTACACGCATAAGAACAGAGAACAGGACGTGGTGCTTTTGTCTGTCCCCGACTGCCTAAAGGGAGAGTCCGCGAGCATCTCATTGAATTACGCCTGGGTGCGATCTCCGTTGGTGTGGATGGCTACCCGGCCTGTCTCTGTCCTTGTCACTGCATGTCCCATGTCTCCATGTAAACATTGCTATCCTTGGTGCCAGAGGTTCGTGGTGGCTATGCCAGCTGTTTGCACTTTCTGGGCTTCCCAGGGGCCCTGGGGCAGAGCAGGAACAGGCACTGCCATTGGGAAGGTGAGGCACAGATGACATCTCTTCTCTATGTGCCTCGCAGAGTTACTCTGGACACCCCGATGAACAGGAAGTCCATGCCAGAGGCCGACTTCAGCTCCTGGACGCCCCTGGAGTTCCTGGTGGAGTGAGTATCACAGTGATCAGCAGGGGCTCAGCGCCTCTGGCCCCTGTCCTCTGCCTTTTATGGGCTTGAGGACAAGCCTGCGTTCTCTTGGGTTATCCACATGGGGCATCTTTGTGAGGTTATAGGGAGAAGCGGAGGGGAGAGAGAACAGTGCCGACTTGGCTGCTGGCTCCCCACGCGCCAGCCGGCCAGCTTGACCATCCCAGGTTTCAGTGACCTCATCTGTATCCCAGGGCCCATGATAATTGTTAGGAGGCTTAAATGCGGTCCTGCTTGCCAGGCACCTGGCATGATGTCTGCCCATCGCCAGGGCCCAGGAAGCCTCAGCTCCTGTGAATGACTCTGTTGCTGTTGACAAGGAGCAGCTGCACGGATGGAAGATTTCAATCTAGGGGCGACATCTGGAGTCATGTGTCGGAATTAGTGCTGAGCCCAGACCCACAGGGGTGGGCTATGACAAGCATCCTTTGTTCCCCAAGTCATATTCACCCGTTTGTGGCACTGGGAAGCTCACCTGCCAAAGACTCAGTTTACTCTTTTGCATTTGCCTGCATTCAGATCTTCCCCAGTCCCTTGATTCAGCAGACATGCATTCACGAGGCACCAGGTGCAGTGCTCGGCCCTTGGGACAGGGCGTTGAATCTGCCACTGTCCCTCCCTGCCTGCCCTAGTGGAGCCTCTGTCTGCTGGGCCGTAGAGGTGGAGGGGACGAGCTCTCCCAGAAGCGCTAGGGTGGAGCTGCTTCTGCAGCCGTTTGTAGGAGATGTTTTGTAAAGCACCTCGGCACATGTTTGTAGGAGATGTTTTGTAAAGCACCTCGGCACGTGTTTGTAGGAGATGTTTTGTAAAGCACCTGGCCTGATGTTACATCTCATTTAAATTAAGTTGGGAGACATTTGGGATTTTTCTTTTATGTTGGAAATAAGCACTGGTTATACTTTGTAACCACTGGCTTATTTAATTCTCCGAGCAACTCTACAAGGGAGGTGCCGCCATCGTGCTCATTTTAAGACCTAGGGACTCAGTCTTAGCAGCCTGCCTGAGGCCTTGGCCGTGGAGCCTGAGGTCTCACCCACTATGCTGACATTCATTTCTTTGCTCTGTGCCAGGCATCCTGCTTAATGCTGGAAGAACCCCTTGACTTACAGAAATATTTAAAAGTGTGGAAGCAACCAATCTTTGAACTGTGTTTGGATTTGAATTTCTTTTTTACAGGCTAATAGTCTCAACAGTACTCAAGAAAAACAGTGATCTACGGCCTAGATTTTAGGTGGGATATCTGGAATCACATTGGGGCTGAGCCTCAGAGTCCCAGAGGGCGGCAGTGAAACATTCTTTGATCCAGAAATCATATTCACCCCAATATACAGTATTTGGAAACTCGCCTGAGAAATTGACATACAGATTGCTCTGAAATGTCTGTGAGCTCATTACCTTGTTACCATGTATGGTCAGAATCACAAACTGCTGGTGAGGGGGAAGATGTAGTAAGACTATTTAAAACATGCATAATTAACACACACGGCAGAGCCACCCCCTTGCTAAGCTCTGCCCTGTCCCCAGAGATGGCACCGTGACATATTGTTGTACTTGAAAGATTTTTAGTAACATCTTGATTTTTTTGAGCCCTTGAATCTTCCCTTGGCTTTGCTCAGCCACTGGAGAAGGGGCTTATGGTGATTTGATGGTTAAAAATCAGCTCTGATCTAGAAGGTTACAGATGGTCCATAATATGCCATCAACCCTGAATGCTTTCTAATTAAAGATGGTTCAGAGTCCCAACTGGAGGAATGTCAAAGCATGATGTTCTCAAATACCAATATTTTGATTAAAAAAAAAAAAAACTCAGTTATTTGCCATTATATCTTATGAATTCATTGTGCTGTTTTTTATCCCCATCTTCTTACAGGGAGTCTTTCCTGTCACTCCAAAGCAGAGCTAGCTGTTAATTGTCCCCATCAGTGCAATCACATATGCTTTTGTAACAGTAGTCTATTTATTATATCTCCTTTTCCATCGTTCCTCTGTCCCTCTTGAAATGCTGAGAAGCTACCATACCAAAGTATAAAGTATTTGCATATAATTCTCTCTTAGAATTAACTAAGTAAAACTTTTTTTAATCAACAAAATCATGCCACCATGTTATAAAGAATTCAATGCATGCGAATACTAACATGAAAGTTAAAATCACTCCAAATCCTGCCCCTCAGAAATTAGAACAGGTTGAGTCCTGAAGTCTTTGGGAGCTTGGGTGCCTGTTTGTGATACCTTGGGGATTTTTTCACAGTTGGGTCTGTGCCCTCCCATTCCCCCAGGCCTGAGCCAGATTCTTTGCTTTTAACCTGTAAAACTTCTCTCCTTTGTGCTAGAACCTTCCATGACTGGATCACAGGGAAAAACCGACCGAGCTCAGGAAGCCTAATCCAGGTGGTAACCACGGGAGGAAAGACGGAGCTTACTCCGGCGTATTTTTAAGCTTCCTCTCAGTGCCTAAGAGGGGCTGACCTGAAAAGCTGTCGACTGTTTCAACGTGGCTGCGACCGGCACTGTATTTTCCGTAATCCTGTTCGTGGTCTGGGTTAGTGAGTCCTATTCTTCTCTCGGCTAGTGTGCATTTGCTGTCCTAGGAAAGTATAAAATATTTATGGGAAATGAAAAGGTGTAAGGGTAGAGGCCTATGAATAGCCCTCTGCTCTCTGTGTTAACTCTTTAGCACCTGAGCTCTCCAAGTGGCCCCCTCTGTATCCATGTCAGGTTAAATTGTTTCAGAGGCTCCATTTATTTGTCCCTTAGAGTAACCATCATCTTGATTTTTTGGATGATTTGCTGGTATGGGGAGCATTTTGTGGGCTGAGCTATTTTTGAATGTCATGTTCTTGTTGCAGATGTAGTTATCACAGCCATGAATTAAATTGCCTTAAAACTGCAGTAAAATCCATTAAGCAAAATCCAGTGGACTCTGTCTTGGTGTCCCCTTTTTCTGTGCAGTTGCCAAGTGTCCCCTGGTCAAGGGCTAAGGTGTGCAAGAAAAGTCCTTGTGATTATTTGGAGTTTTTCTGTCTAATAAAGGCACTTCATTTATCGTGTTGTCTTCTTTCTTCAAACCATGTCTTACATACAGAGGCCATTGATGAATCTAATAGAATCACGGACTGCTAGAGGTCTTTTAGTCTGGCGTTCTTAAAAGCAGGTGGGACTCATCCCGAAATAAGTGTTTTCAAAACGCTAACACATGCACGATGTTCTCTTGGGCATATCAGAATCTCAGGGTGTGGGATGACTGTGAATTTAGAAGCTGCTCTCCCAAGACTGATACAGGCTATTCTGGTTGAGAACGAGGGATATAATTCAACCCAGTCATTTTTACAGATTGGGAAACTGAGGCTGAGAGGTGACTTGCCATCATTATTTCCAGTTAGTGGCAAAACTAAGCCCAGAAGACTGGTCATCAGATCTGTTCACAGAGGCCTTTACTGGGGTCTGTTTTGCTTACCTCCACTGACTTCACAGTAGATGTTATCTGAGTTTCATAGGAAAGAAGACGGAGGCTCAGAAAAGCAGACTGATCTGCTCAAGCTCCCCCAGCTAGAGAGCTACATAGCTGGCATAAGAACACAGCTCTGTTTATAGGACCCCATTCAAGTTACAAAGCACCTCGGGTGTCCTTTCTTCCATCTCATCCTCCCAGTAACAGCTAAGATTGATAGTTTCCATTTTTCACTGAAGGAGCAGTCCCAGAAATTAAGTAACTCATAGAGAGTCATACAGTTTCACTGTATGTATAAGTCCTGGTAGTTTTCATTCCATTCTAGAAAGCAGACCTTAACAATTGACAATTCAGGTGTGTTTCTTTTCGTTTCCGCTGACCTGTACAACCTGCTGATATATAAAGTGAATATAAGGAGGAAGGGGGCTACAGGGGGGATTCTTATCTCTTAGGCTTCAGCCAGTCATTCAACAAGCCCTTTTAGAGTGTCACCTATGTATCAGGCACTAATCTGCTGCTTAGGACATGTAGTGAATTAAGTAGTCAAAGATCCTTGCGTTTAGCAGAAATTGCATTCCAGTGGGGGTAAGGGAGACGGACAACTAGCACAAATATGAACACATTTGAGTATGTAGAAAGGTGAGAACTGTGGACAAAAAAGAGCAGGAAAAGGGGAGGATAGGAATGCTGGAGGAGAGGTAGTAAGGGAAGACGATGTGAGGAGGTGATGTGAGCAAATTTTAAAAGAGGTACGGATGTAGCCACTTGTATATCTCAAGTACGAGCGTTCTAAGCAAAAGAGCCAGGCAGGGTGGAGGCCCTAAGGCTGAGTGTGCCTCATAGGTTTGAGGAACATGGGGAGGCTACGGTAGCTGGAGTGGAGTGGGGGGAGTGAGCAGAGGGGGTTCTTGGGGGAGATGAGATCAGATTGACAACTGGATAGGAGAGTGGTTTCCAATCTTTCTAGGTTCACTGTACCTTTAGTGTCTTGATAATATCTTTATGATTCTCTCATGCCAAAAGAAATCCCAAATTGATTTTACAAGTAGTTAGACCCTGACAAATTTCCTGCTAGTCTGACACATATTACTGTGTTATCCTAGAAAATCTAAATTGTCCTTCAATGCCCTGTGACTTCCCAGCATGGCCTTGGTACCCAGTTTGGGAATGGCAAATGAAGGGTGGTTTGCTGGTTTGAAATGATGTATGTACCCTAGAAAAGCCATGTTTTAATCCTAATCCCATTTTGTAATGGCAGCCATTTCTTCTAATCCTTATTCAGTATTGCATATTTGAAACTGTAATTAGATCGTCTCCCTGGAGATGTGATTTAATCAAGGGTGGTTGTTAAGCTGGTTAGGCGAAGACATGTCTCCACCCATTTGGGTGGGTCTTGATTAGTTTATTGGGATCCTATAAGAAGAGGAAACATTTTGGAGAAAGCTAGAGAGTTAGAGAGAGCAGAGAATGCTGCAGCACCACGAGGCAGAGTTCACCAGCCGGAGCTTTGGAAATGAAGAAGGAAAATGCCTCCTGGGGAGCTTCATGAAATAAGCCAGGAGAGAAAGCTAGCAGATGATGCCATGCTCACCATGTTACCTTACAGTTGCAAAAGAAACCCTGACTGTGTTCACCACGTGCCTTCTCACTTGAGAGAGAAACCCTGAACTTCACTGGCCTTCTTTAACTAAGGTATCTTTCTCTGGATGCCTTTGATTGGACATTTCTGTAGACTTGTTTTAATTGTGACATTTTCTCGGCCTTAGAACTGTAAACTAGCAACTTATTAAATTCTCCTTTTTAAAAGCCATTCTGTTTCTGGTATTTTGCATTCTGGCAGCTAGCAAGCTAAAACAGGTGGTCTTGGCCATTGTAAGGACTTTGGCTTTGATGTTTTGAGCAAAATTGGGAACCATTATGAGGATTTTGAGCAAAGGATTCACAGTGATATATTTTAAAAGCTACTCTAGGTGAGGAGACATAAGGGTAGTTCACTGGTGGAATTCTTGCCTGCCATGTGAGAGACCCAAGTTTGATTCTCGGCCCATGCACTCCCCAAAAACAAAACAAACAAAAATAAACAAAAATTCAGTAAATGGTGCTGCAATAATGGGATATTTACATGAAAAAAGAATGAAATGTGACCCCCGCCATACAGGGGTCAAGTGTAGACTTAAGAAGCTCTTGTGGTAATCCAGGTGAGAACAGGTGTGGCTTTGATTAGGGTAGTAATCATGGAGGTTGAAAGGCAGGTTAAATAGTGCATGTATTTTGAAGGTAGAGCCAACAGGATTTCCAGATGGATTTAATGTGAGGGGGAGAGAGAAGAGCTAATGGTGCTCCAAAGCTTTTAATGTGAACTACAGGACAGATAGGGCTGTTAACAAATGTGAGGGAGAGCTGTGTGCAGAGCAAGAGTCTGAGGGACTACAGTTTTGGGCATATAAGTCTGCTCTGTTAGTATCCTGGTGGCAATGATCAAGTTGGCATTTGGATTTTGAGTCTGGAATTTGAGAGAATGAATGGCGTGGGTGGAGATGATAACGTGGGGTTTGTGTGCATAGAGTTGGTATTGAAAGTATGGGGCTGGAGATGACTAAAGGAGGTCTAGTCAGGACACAGAAATTACCCAATAATGTGAACAGGGCAAGCTGAATATGAAGAATTATTGAATCACAAGGGACCAATTATAAAGGGCTAAAGAGAAATCTGAAGAATAGTCAAGGGCTGAGAAGAGGATGAAGGAGGACAGACTGGGAAGGCAGGCCCTCTTCCCAGTGCTGGAGTCCAGCCCTTGCTGGAGAAGGTGGTTGCAGCCACTGGAGAGCATGGAGTTTGCTGGTTGCCCAGATCAGAACTGGCCTGTGGTCTCCAGGCACACAGGAAACACCCTGCCAATGTGCAGGGTGCTGCAGCTGGGAAGTTCTGCTGGGGCACCTGGGAGACTCATTTTGAATCCCATCTGTCCTTGAGGATGCTGCTAAAACATGGTGAGGAACTGATCGTGGAGATGCTGCTGCATGTCCTCCTCATGTACTGGGGCAGCCATGTGGCAGGAGCAAGACAAAACTGTGGAGGCATGCTGGAACCAGGAAGAGAAGCTGCTTCCTCCTGCAGTATTCATCCAGAGCCCTCCATTGGCAGAATATCACATGCAGCTCTGTGGGAGAAAGGTCCAAAGGGCCCGTATCTGATATCATGGGACAGGCAATGAAGGGTAGTATGACGCCAGTTACTTCAATATATATAGAGAAGAGAAGAAGGCCAAGTACAGTCCCAGCATTCTCTAAAATTAAGAGATGGGGAAGAAGAGAAGATGGTCAAGTACAGCCCCAGTGGTGTCTAAAATTAAGAGACGGGAAAGAACTAAGAATGTGGTGTCCTAGGAGGATAGTGGAGAAAGTGTACAAGAAGGCGGGAATGGGCAGCATTGGTGAGTCAAGTAAGATGAAAGTTGGGAACTGACCCTTGGCTAAGGGTCACTTGTGACCTTGACCAGCAGTTTTAGTGACGTAATGGGGATTACAATGGGATTGGAGTGTGTTTAAGAGAGACTGGGAGGAGAGGGATTGGTATTCAGACAAATTTAACTCAGATGCTTGGAGCTTCTCAACTTTGTCCTTACAGAGTCTAAGAAAAAAACCACTGGGCTTTTGGGTCTGGCTTGTTCTCACAGATGTGCTTTATTGCTGAAATAATTTCTCAGGGAGCTGATCTAATTGTGTTATTTGAAGCCTGGCTTATTGAATTTTCAGGCTCTGTCAATCTCAGCTTGTCCAACAAATCTTGCACCCATGTGCTCGTTTCCTGCCACTTTCTCGGTTGCGACTTCTGCTCTCTCTCCAAGTAGCCTCTCCAGCTCAGAAGTCAGCCCAGGCACTCCTAGAAGTCCAGAGCGTCCCCAGATTTCTGGGAATAGTCAGAGCTTCATGTCATGGGGCTGCGGAGGGAGCCCATTGTGGTCTGTTCCATTAAACAATTGTGGCTTTTGTTTGGAACTTGAAGGTAGAGGCTAATCTGCACCCAGAAGCAGTATAAAGTTAGGGTTTAATAGAGGGGCTCTGGAGTCAGCCTCCTGGGTCTGAGCAGGCCTCTCCCATTTACTGTAGAACCTCGAGCATATTTCTTAATCTCTCCATGTCACAATCATACAAAGTGGGAATAATGATGGCAGTGATCCCGAGAGGCTGTTCTGAGGATTAAATAAGTGATTTCACATAAAGGGACTGGCACATGTAAGTACCCAGGAAGAATTAGCTGTTGTTATTACCCATCTTTAATTTTAGACTAAAATATGATGGGAAAAAAAATTTTTTGTTTTTAGGAACACATCACTTCAGAAATACAATCAGCTATTTATTGAGCGCCTTCTCGGGGGCAGGTTCTGTGGGGGGGACAAGGCATATTAAAGATAGTCACTTATTTCACTAATATTTACAGTGACCTATTTGCAAAATGCCGTGCTTATAACAAAGGTGCACAAGAGAGACCTGCCTTTTGAGGCACTTGCAGTTTTGGTGGGGAGAGGGACAACAAGACAAAGAACTATCACCTATGGTTTAGTATGTGCCAGAATTTTAAATACATTTGTATGTGTGTGTGTGTGGTCTGGGAATCAAACCCGGTCTCCTGCATGACAGCATTCTACCACTGAACCACTCGTGTACTCTGAATACATTTTAAGTGTCACAGTAACCCTCAATTTCGGTCCCCTTCTGCCCAGTCATAGCTG
>PVIY010039438.1:0-23108 GCA_004026745.1 Myrmecophaga tridactyla
GTCACATTTATAATCATTCTTTCTTGTTCTTGCTCTTTAAATGAAGATTAAATGCATCTTTCTGTACTTATATGTGTTCTAGTTTGCTAGCTTCCAGAATGCAATATACCAGAAATGGAACGATTTTTAAAAAGGCAAATTTAATAAGTTGCAAATTTACAGTTCTAAGACCAAAAAAAGTCCCGATTAAAACAAGTCTTATAGAAATGTCCAATCTAAGGCATCCAGGAAAAGATAACTTAGTTCAAGGCTGATGAAGTTCAGGGTTTCTCTCTCAAGTGAGAAGGCACATGGCAAACATGGTCAGAGTTTCTCTCTCATCTGGAAAGGCACATGGCAAACATGGCATCATCTGCTAGCTTTCTCTCCTGGCTTCCTGTTTCAAGAAGCTCCATGGGAGGCATTTTCCTTCTTCATCTCCAAAGGCTGCTGGCTGGTGGACTATCTCTGCCTTTTGTGGCTGTGTCATTCTCTGCTCTCTCAGAATCTCCCACTTTCTCCAAAATGTTTCCTCTTTTATAGGATTCCAGTAAACTAATCAGGACACACCCAGAATTGGTGGAGACACAACTCCACCTAATCCAGTTCAACAACCACTCTTAATTGAATCACCTCTCCAGGGAGATGATCTAATTAAAGTTTTGAACATACAGTATTGAATAGGGATTAGAAGAAATGTCTGCCTTTACAAAATGGGATTAGGATTAAAACATGGCTTTTCTAGGGTACATACATCTTTTCAAACTGGCACATTCCACCCTCTGGACCCTAAAAAAGACACATTTTTCCCATATACAAAATACATCAATTCCATCACAATATCAGAAATCCTTAAACCATTTCAGTAGCAATACAAATGAAATACAAAGTTAGAAACAGTACAAACTCCTATCAAAGTTAGTTATAGGCATCGTCTGTTCTAAGGAAAATTATCCTCTGGCTCTGAACCTGTGAAACAGAACAATTTATTTGCTGCCAACATATAAAGAAGGAACAGTCATAGGATACATATACCCACTTCCATAGGGAAGAAGGAACACAGGGGTCATTGGATCCAAGCAGTCTCAAAAACCTGCAGGGCAAAATCCATTAGATTTCAAAGTCTGAGAGTCATTTATCCTCAGGGCTTTAGAAGTGGCAGTCCCACCCTTTCCAAAGGCCTTTGCAGAGGCTTGTCTCTCTCCAAATGCAATCTTGGGGGACACTGGGGAGACCAACTTTTTCTTGGCTCCACCCTCTCCAAGCATTGGTGCTGCACCTGGGCTCTCTGCCATCTCCAGGGCACATGTTCAACCCCTCCATGTTGTGGCAGCTAGGCTCTCCCCAAATACTAAGGAATGTGCTTCACCCTCTCCAAGGCCTGAGGTGGTATGACTCCCACCGCAACAAGGTGGAAGGCCCACTCTCTGCCTTCGGGGTAAACTCACCCTCTCCACATGCTTGGGTGGGTCCGCTCTCATGGCCCAAGGTTTCTTGACTTCAGACCCCGGCCTCCTTGGCTTTGCCTCTGAAGTTATTTTTCTTCCAATGTGTCCTTTCTCTGTCACTCTCAGTTCCTACTGGGAGTGGTTCTCTTTACACAGATCCCACAACACTCTCATTGGCTTTCTATGCAGTAGCCTCGGATTGTGCCCATTAGGCATAAGGAGTTCCCACAAATCCTTTCTGGATAACTCCATGTCCAATACTGGCTTCCTCTGAAATGGCTGACTGGTTCTGCATTTGGCCAACCCTCACATGGGGCACCATTATCTGGGGTCTCCCCTCCTGGGAGCCTAGAATTTTCCAGAACATCAGTTTGTGGTTTCTTTGTACCCAAGAGTTCAGTGCTCAGCTTATCTCTTTCCTGTCTCATTTCACTGTAAGCTGCGAGGAAAAACCAGGGTGCACTTTCCACATTTAATTTGGAGATCTTTTATGCTAAGTATCCAAGTACATGGCTTTTAAAATTTGTCTTCTAGCCAGAGCCACTAGTCAATTTTGCTAGATTATCTGCTATTTTAAAAAAAGGATCACCTTCCTTCCAGTTTACAATAACATGTACCTCATTTCTGTCTAAGGCCTTATCAACAGTATCTTTAGAGTTCACATTTCTACCAACAGTCTCTTCAAAGCATTCTAGGTCTTCTCTATCAAGCTCCTCACAACTCCTCCAAAATCTTCCCCTTATCCATTTAAAAAGCCATTCCAACATGTTTGGTATTTGCAAACTGCAGCAGCACCCCACTTCCGGTACCAAAATCTGTTCTGATCACTAGCTGCCAGAATGCAATATACTAGAAATGGAATGGGGCTTTTAAAAAGGGGAATTTAATAAATCACAACTTTACAATTCTAAGACAGTGAAAATGTCCCAATTAAAACAAGTTTATAGAAATGTCCAATCTAAGGCATCCAGGGAAAAATACCTTGGTTCAAGAAGGCCGATAAAGTTCAGGGTTTCTCTCTCATCTGGGAAGGCACATGGCAAATGTGGCATCATCTGCTAGCTTTCTCTCCCGGCTTCCTGTTTCATGAAGTTGCGCAGGAGGCATTTTTCTTCTTCATCTCCAAAGGTTGCTGGTGAACTCTCTGCTTCTTGTGGCTATGTCATTCTCTGCTCTCTCAGAATCCCCCACTTTCTCCAAAATGTTTTCTCTTTTATAGCATTCCAGTAAACTAATCAGGACACACCCAGAATTGTTAATTCAGCTTAGCAACCAATCTTGATTGAGTCACATCTCCAGGGAGATGATCTAATTAAGGTTTCAAACATATAGTGCTGAATAGGGATTAGAAGAAATGGCTGCCTTTACAAAATGGGATTCAGATTAAAACATGACATTTCTAGGGTACATACATCTTTTCACACCGGCACTATATATACTCTAAAAAAAAAAAAAAAAAAAAAAAAACCTTTAGAAAACTAGGGAAAAGATCTTATGTACTTTTAGAGAGGCCAAAAATGATCAACTAAACAGGTCAAAAAAAAAGAAGGTACTGAAGTTTGCAATGGCAAAATCGGAAACTAGAAGACAACAGGGTAATAGCTTCGAAACTCAAAGGGAAAGATTATTTCAGTATGGAATTCTATATCCAAACCATCAATTGAGCATGAGAGTATAATGTAATGTGTCAAAAAAATTGCCTCACATCACAGACCCTCATCAGAAGCTACTCGGAATGTGCTCTATCAAACTGATACAGAAAAAATAGGAACTCACCATACATATGTGAGTGGTAAAGGGAATTTCGAGGGTGACAGCAGTCCTAGAGAATAAGTACAGATTGTAGCAGAGGATGGGAATTCAGGGAAAGATGTTTTGAAGGAATAAAGCAGAAGTATATATTGCCTGAAAATAATTTTTAAGGGATGGTATTTTTTATAATAGTTACAATATTAGGAGGAACTTTATGGCTCTAGCAATGATTCTGGGAACGAACTGGTGATAAGGATACAAACAACTAATCAATGAAACTAACAACAACTACAAAACACCAAGGCAATCATTACTACGAGGAAAAACTAAAAGTACAAGCAAGGATATGTAATCATAGAATACTACATGTCTCAGACACAATAATGTAAGTCCTCAAAACCACACTGGCAGGTTTGAAAGGGGGAAGTGTAAGTGGTTGGTTTGCACATAAAGAAGGTAATTCCTCATCATCCATTAAGGTAGTCCACAGATAGTGTTCAAATAGGAAAAATAGTAAAATAGCAATAAAATAATGTCATTTGGATAGGTGGACGCAAACAGTAGAAGAAACAAACAAAAAAACTGGATGCGATCATCTCAGGGGAGTAGTATTCAGGGTTAGAAAAAAGTGAAGTAGGTGCATTATTATTTATTATAAGCTATCCAGTATCACCTTACTTTGTAAATGATATAAACATATTATTCTGATGAAAAAATTAATTAAAATATGCTAAAACACACTGCAAATAAATAAGGATATAAAAATTTTTTAAAAATAATTTTACAAATGTGGTGACTGTTTCAGATACTTATTTCTGAACATCTGGGTTAACTACTTTCTGTGGAAAGACAAAATAGACTAACCAAATATATCTTGATACCATGCTAACGACATAAAGAGAGCTAAAGAGAATAAATCAAATGTGAACTGAAAGTCACCATGTTCTTCAGCTTTTTATTCAAAAATCCAGTAAATTTCTTGCTGCCAATAATTTGTATGAACGGTGCCGAAATTCTGAACAGAAATTCCTTCCAATTCTTTTGGAAAACGTGGGATATTCCAATAAGAACTTTTTTTAAAAGAGAAGTTATGGGCTTACTGAACAATCAGACATGAAATACAGGATTCCTATCATTAACATGTTGCACTGATGTGATACATTTGCTTTTTGATTGTCTTTATTAGAGAAGTGGTAGATTTAAAGAAAAATCATGCATAAAACACTGAGTTCCCATATACCACCCTATTAATCAATACCATGAGTTAGTGTGGTACATTTGTTACAATTGATAAAAGCACATTTTTATAATTGTATTATTAACTACAGTTCATGATTTAACTTAGGGTTTAATTTTGTGATGTGCTGTTCCAAGGATTTTTCTCTAATTTTTACTTTAGAAACATATGTACAACCTAAAATTTCCCCCTCTAATTACATCAAATATATATTCAATGCTGTTAGTGACATTTACAATACTGTGCTACCATCACCACTACGCCCATTTTTAAAAGAGACAAAACATTAAAATAAGTTCTGCTGTATTTTATTTTGAAGAATGTAGAAATTTCTAAAGCTAAAATATTCTAAAAGTAGAACCTGAAAGCACAAAACCAAATGGTTTCAAAATTGTCCCCTACTCCTGTGCGGTTTCCTTTTTTAAAAAAATATATATACATATACCTACAAAAATAATTTTGAGTTGATTTTGGTGACCAAGTTTAATACAGAATTCTAGTGACAAAACTGCTTGCTATCCCATACTTAAAGGAGTATTTTGGTTTGCAGGAAGAGAAAAATAGCATTTCTGTTCAATGCCTGGACTCTGAGAACGAGAAATGACAGTTATAACTACCTTTCTTGAATATATGTGAGTCAATGAGATGTCAGTTAATGCGATACTGGACCACAGAAAGTATGGAATACAAAAGGCTTTTCAGGCCAAGGCTCAGAGAAGTAAGAGAATGTTCTGAAACCTCTGGAAAGTGCTTCTGGATGGCCTCAGTAATGAAAGAGGGATTCTATAAGGCACAGCTGAAGACCACGAACATGTCCCTTACATTCCAACCCACACTTTCTCTCCTCAAAAAGTCCACACTAGCCAGTTCTTGGGATAAACCATGACGCAGTTATGCCATTCTGAGTCTGATCCTGGAAAACAGTACATAGAAACCTGACCTACTTAATCTATTTGAAGCATATACAGCAGGTTTGAAGGATTTCAGGTATCTGGGAAATAGGAGGATGACTCACTGAAACTAAATGTGGAAAGAGATTAAAGCTAAAGTAGGATACATTAAATCTAACTTAGAGAAAAACATTCCTGTTGTTTACATGCATTCTTGACTTATTGTTAAGCTTGAAGGAGTCTTCTTAACTTCTTCACCTAAAAGCTCTGTTTTTTCCATCTCCCTATCCCACATTACCAGCAGACCCTTCCCCTATGAAAAATTTAGAATGGTCATAGCCCAACTACCCCTAAAGAGAGGGATGGAAAGATCAAAGGTGATGGTGGAGTTATACAGTGAAGATAGGATTTAACAAATGAATATGAAAGCTGAATCATTAAATTGATATCTCTTTTAGTCTCCAGTATCTTAGAGCAGCTAGAAATAAAAACCTAAAATTATGGAATTTTAACCCATGTCAAAGTCTGAAATATGTTCTACAACTAGTTGTGGTGCTGTGCTTTGAAATGTATTGCTTTTCTGTATATATATGTTATTTTTCACAAAAAAAGAAGGAAAAAAGTCTATTGTACTGATAAAAAATATTTAAGCCTTCTAAGCATCCTATATTCTGAAGCAGCTGGAAGGAATAATCTGAGAGGATCATATGGTAGCCCATGACAAACTCTGGGCTCTGTTCTATAACTACTAGTTGAAGAGTGCTTAGAAAACTATTGCTTTTTTTATTTCTTTGCTTTGTACATATGTTATACTATACAATAAAAAAGTATAAAAAAAAAAAAGTACTATGAAACTATAAAAAAGAATGAGAAAGCTCCATGAACTAATAACAATTGATATACAATAAATATTGAATGAGAAAATAAAAAAAAACCTCTATCTGTATTGTCCAGTATAGTAGCCATTAGCTATGTGTAGCTGAGCACTTAAAATGTGGCTAGTCCAAATTGAGATATGCAGTAAATATACACTAGATTTCAGACTCAGTATGAAAAAGTAAAAAAAAATCATTAATAACACTGATTATACGCCAAAATGATAATATTTTGGCTATATTGGATAAAATAATATAAATGATTAAAATTAGTATAATCTGTTTCCTTTTATTCTCGTTAATGAGGCTATTAGAATATTTAAATAATACACAGAGTTCACTTATATTTCTATTGGATAAAATTACACTAGCTAGAGCAGTTTCTAAATTTTTAATGTATCTATGAAAGGCTTTATACAACACATCACATCACGTTTTATATAAATTTGTTACTTTTTTCTTAGCTTATATCCATTAGCACACTAATAGGAGTTACATAGTCTTATACTGCCAAAAAACCCACCAATATTCAGCAATGAGAATTACTGGAATGTTAACGTTAATAAAACAAATTCAAATAGAACTGGTTCTTCAGCCAATAGGGAAAATCAAATTGTGTATTTAAGGGGAAAAATTCAGTTACATGGCAAACCACTCTAACAGTATATTAATTACCGCTATATAACAAATTAGCTCAAAACTCAGCAACCTAAAACAACAGTGAACATTTATCATCTCACACAGTTTTGTGGGTTAGGATTTCAAAAGCAGCTTAGCCAAACAAATCTGGTTTTGGGGTATCTCATAGAGTTGCAGTCAAAACAGACAGCCAGGGCCCTAACTCTAAGCAGGATGGCACAGTGAGAAGTGTTAGGGCTCCATCCTCCCATAGAAGCTTTGAACAACCAGTAAGAACTGGCAGAACTATTTTTCTCAAACCTCCAGAAGAGTTAAAGGAATGTAAAAACAGGGCAAGTGCCGAATCAAGAAAAAGTCTATTTAAAAGTGGTAGGATCTCATGGTGTCCTGGCTAGGCCCATTCCTACCCCAGCCCCCTCACCAGCTTGGCACAGAGCTGGCCTGAATGCCCTGTGCAGCTCCATGGATCCAGTTCCACAGGGAGCAGAGTAACCCTCGGGCACATACAGGAAGCACACATGCCCTGCCCAATCTTCTGGTGAAGGCTGAGACACTTCCATCCCAGAAATTGCCTTTCATGTAGAAGGCAGTTCACAGAGCACTACTACAGAAGGCAGTGGAGGAACAGTCAAATGGCTGTCTGAGGCAATGGACTGCTGACTGTAGGACAAACAGCACAGTACCCAGAACCATGAAGAAACTATTTCCTAAGGAAGAGGGAACACTGGCATCTGTGTAAACAGGGAAATTCCTAGGGTCATGTGCTTATGTCCAAGACAAGATGCATGTGCAGAAAGGATCAGGGTGGCCCCTAGGCCGTGGTCTGGAGCTATTCTCTAAACTCATTGTATAGATAAGCTCTGAATCTCTATCATGCATAGAGATAGAGAATAGCTCTATCTCCATTTAATCTGAAAAGATTAGGAAAAGATATTTTATTTTCTTTCCTTCTTCTACTTCTCCTTTTTTGTTTTGTTTGTTTTTTTTGTTTGTTTCTGCTAATCAAGGAAAGCTCTATCATTAACACTTACTGGATGCAAGCTCAAGGAACAGAAACAGATGCCTCAGAGTCTAAATTCCAGGGATAATACATTAAAATATCAAAATGTCCATGTTTCAACAAAAGATTATAAAATATACAAAGAAACAGTAAGTGATGGCCCAGGCAAAGGAGAAAATTAAAGGCCAGAAGCCATCAATGAGGAAGATCTTATCTGGGACAGTCCAGAACAACAACAAAAAAATTGTAAATGGTCCTCATGGGAAATAAATTTTAAAATAAAATACATTTTTTTTTTGTATGCTGTATGGTGGGGGTCACATTTCATTCTTTTTCTGTGTGAGGATCCATTATTGCAACACCATTTGTTGAATTTTTTTGTTCGTTTGTTTGTTTGCTTAGTTTTTTTATTTTGAGAAGTGCATGGGCCGGAATCAAACCCGGGTCTCCTGCATGGCAGGTGTGCTGGTTTGAAAGGAAGTATGTCCCGTAGAAAAGCCATGTTTTAATCTAAATTCCATTTCATAAAGGTAGAATAATCCCTATTCAATACTGTACATTTGAATCAGATCATCTCCCTGGAGATGTGATTTAATCAAGAGTGGTTGTTAACCTGGATTAGGTGATGACATGTCTCCACCCATTTGGGTAGGTCTTGATAAGTTTCTGGAGTCCTATAAAAGAGGAAACATTTCGGAGAATGAGGAGATTCAGAGAGAGCAGAGAATGCTGCAGCACCACAAAGCAGAAAATCCACGAGCCAGTGACCTTTGGAGATGAAGAAGGAAAACGCCTCCCAGGGAGATTCATGAAACTGGAAGCCAGGAGAGAAAGCTAGCAGATGATGCCGTGTCTGCCATGTGCCCTTCCAGCCAAGAGAGAAGCCCTGACTGTGTTCAGCATGTGCCTTCTCACTTGAGAGAGAAACCCTGAACTTCATCGGCCTTTTTGAACCAAGGTATCTTTCCCTGGATGGATTTCTTTGACTGGACATTTCTATAGACTTGTTTTAATTGGGACATTTTCTCGGGCTCAGAACTGTAAACTAGCAACTTATCAAATTCCACTTTTTAAAAGCCATTCGTTTCTGGTATACTGCATTCTGGCAGCTAGCAAACTAGAACAGCAGGCAAGAATTCTACCACTGAACTACCCTTGCACCCCCTAACATTTTTTATTAAAAAGATCTAAATATGCTCAAAGAGCTAAAGGAAAACATGGACAAAGAACTAAAGGAAACCAAAAAAATGACAGATAAACACAAAGAGACTATCAATAGAAAGATGGAAATTATGAAAAGGAACCAAATAGCACAAAACCACAGTAACAAATTTAAAATTCTATAAAGGGATGCAACAGCAGATTGGAGCTGATAGAAGAAAGAATCTGTAAACTTGAAAATAAGTCAATTGAAATCATCCAGTCTGAAGAACAGAAGGAAGAAAGTGAAAAAAAGTAAAAACAGCCTAAGGAGCCTATGAGACACTATATGTGCTTTGTGGGAATCCTAGGAGAAGAGAGAAAGGAGCAGAGAGAACATTAAAAGAAAAAATGGTTGAAAACTTCCTAAATTTAAAGAAAGATATTAATATACACATCCAAGAAGCTCAACAAACTGCAAGCAGGATAAATGCTTAGACCCACACCATGCCGCATTATATTCAAACTGCCAAATGCCAACAGGATAAATGCCTAGACCCACACCATGCCGCATTATATTCAAACTGCCAAATGCAAGCAGGATAAATGCCTAGACCCACACCATGCCACATTATATTCAAACTGCCAAATGCCAAAATAAAGAAAGAAGGGACATGTCACATACAAGGGAGCCACAAAAAAAGATTAAATGCCAATTTCTTATCAGAAACCATGGAGGCAAGATGACAATGGGATGGCATATTTAAAGTGCTCAAAACAGAAAATTGCCAAGAAAGCCATTCTATCTCAGGCAAAACTGTTTTTCAAGGGTGAGGGAGAAATCGAAGTCATTCCCAGATAAACAAAAGCTGAGAGAGCTTTGCCTATTAGACCAGCCCTATAAGAGATGCTAAAGAAAATTCTACAGGTTAAAAGGAAAACATTCGACTACAGAGCAAAGCCATATGAAGTAATAAGGAAGTCCAATTAGGGTAACAATATGGGTAAATATAAACCTCGGTACTACTGAATTTTTGGTTTGTAACGCCACTTTTTACTTCCTACAGGATCTAAAAGGCAAACATATAAATGCAATGATAAATCACCAGGGGTGAAAGTCTCCCTGGCAACATGGGAGAGGACTCCCAGGGATGAATTTAGACCTGACACCATAGGATCAACAATTCCATCATGACCAAAAGGGGGGATTAATAAAGTAACAGTGGCAGAGAGAGCTCAAATAGAGTCGAGAGGCTATTCTGGAGGTTCCTCTTATGCAAGCTTCAGTTAGACCTTGCTACCTATCATAACCTGGGCAACTCCCAAAGAGGACCATTCCAGCCAGTCCTAAAGAACACCTAGGGCAATATATAAGACTCCACAAGGGTTCCATGCACTAGAGTAACTTTCCAGAAACCTACAACCTCCAGACGGGTCCCTGGTCCAGATAAGTCCTGAAACCTAGCCCAGCCTCTCCAGAACATCAGATAGTTCTATCTCCCTACCCCATTTTAGTGATAGACCCTTCCAATATAAAAAAGTTCGAATTTCCATAGCTCAAACAACCCCAAAGAGAGGTACAGAAAGATCAAAGGTGATGGCGGAATTATACATAGAAGTAGGACTTAACAAATGAATATGAATCCTGAATAATTAAACTGATCTCTTTTAGTCTCCAGTATTTTAGAGCAGCTAGAAGTAAAAACCTAAGCCCTCTAACCTCCTATATTCTGGAGCAGCTAGAAGGAAAAATATGAGAGGATCGTATGGTAGCCCATGACAAAATCTGGGGCCTGTCCTGTGACCACTTGTTGAAAAGTGCTTTGAAAACTATTGCTTTTTTATTTCTTTGCTTTGTATATATGTTATACTATATAATAATTAAAAAGTTTAAAAGAAAATATAATGCTAAATCAATAGTTTTGGACTCATAATGTATAAACATCTAATTTGTGACAATAAATATCTAAAGGTGGGAGGACAGAGGGGGTATAGGAACACAGTTTCATTGAAGTTAAGTTGATATGTAAGCAGATGAGAGCATTACAAATTTAGGAAGTTAGAGTTAAGCTCCATGGTAGCCACAAAGAAAATATGGGATAAAGCGCAAACTCATAGAGACAGAAATTAAGAGTACAGATTGCCAGGGGCAAGAACTTGGGGAAATGAGGAGTTAATGCATAATGGGTGTGGGGTTTCTGATTGGGGAGATAGCAAAGTTTTACTAACAGAAGGTGGTGAGGGTAATGCAACATTGTGAATGTGATTAATTCTACTGAATGGTATGCTTTGGAGTGGTTGAGATGGGAAAGCTTATGTAGCACGTTACAATTTAAAAAAAAAGAATGTGCAACTAAAGAGAAAGTGACCATTAGATGCAATACATGATCCTAGATGAAATGTAATAATGGAGAAGAAAAAGCATAAAAGGACATTTTTGGGACATATGAAAAATTGGAATATAGACTATATTATAGACTGTAAGCTATAAATCAATACTAAATTTGGTAACTGCAATTAAGGTGGTAATATTAGTGAATATCTCTGTTCTTAAGAAATGTGCATAGCAGTATTAAATGTTCTAGGACCATGATGGATATGACCTACACACTAGAGCTCAGAAAATGGATTGATGAATAGACAGGTAGATAGATGGGTTGATGGACAGAATGATATGGCATATGTGACAAAATGTTAAAATTAGTGTTTCTGGATATCTGGGGGTTAGGGGCATGCTGGCACTCTCTGTATGGGGTATTATTTTTATAATCATCCTGTCCAAATTTGAAAGTATTTCAAAAAATAAAGTCATACACACACACATACACACACACACACACAGAGAGAAAGATAGCCCAGATTTAGTCCTAAGCTAGTATCCACTACTACTTAGATGGCTGACAAGTTGGTGCTAGCTATT
The DNA here is from genome assembly GCA_004026745.1 of Myrmecophaga tridactyla. NCBI lineage: Eukaryota > Metazoa > Chordata > Mammalia > Pilosa > Myrmecophagidae > Myrmecophaga > Myrmecophaga tridactyla. The sequence continues at coordinate 11,881 of PVIY010039438.1, forward strand.
GTGTTATTATGACATAGAGGCAGGATTCCCACAGAGTAAGTAACTCAAGAAAGGCAAAAGCTTTCTGATGTAGCTTCAGAAGCCACATACCATCACTTTTGCCATTTTCTCTCATTCATACAGACCACCTCTGATTCAATTTAGAAGAGGACTACAGAAGATGTGAATACCAAGAGGTGAGGATGATCTCAGACCATCTTGGAGGATGGCTACCATAGTACCCAAGGGTTTACCTTCAGTATAAGAAAAATTGATTAGCAATGAAGCCAAAATGGCTTCTGAGAGAAAAACACATGCTAGGATAGCGGGACCTCATATTACAAACACAAAGCCTTTACTATGAGACAAAATTTAAATGGAATAATAGTGAAGCATACCTAAAATGTAAAAGGCAGATATTAAGGGGTCTTCACAATATTAGGACACAGATCAGCATATCCTTGGATATGAAGTCAACAAAATATACATTTTGCCAGGACTTATTCAGAATAAAGTCTGCAACTGAAATAGTGTTCTTATGAAAGAAAGTTTCTTGCGATTAGGGTAAAAGTTATAGTAATCCAACAATTCATTAAGAGTTCAATATTAGGAATATACTCAGTGATATGCCAATCAATGAAAATACAACTGAAAAAAATTATCAGGCAAAACATTTAAAGAGATATACAACAGATGTTTATTAATAAGTTAGTCCTTACATTTGAGTGAAGTCTCTTTGGGGAAACAGCCCATATAAGAAAAATGCAAATGAAATAGCAGAATCTTGGTACCCACTGCGTACGATTCTCTTTAAATCCATTTCCTAATGAGCTTTCCTTATAATTGATTCTTCTCTTAACACAGACACGGGGAAAAGTCACACAGTTTAGTTCAAAACACAATCTAATTTAAATTACAAAGAAGGGAATTATTTGTACTGTTTGGAATTAATCAGTTTTCTAAAACCGTTTGGAAGAAAAGTATTAAAATGGTAGCGTGGGAGAACAACATTAAATGGAGAGAGTTTCATTTCATTCCGTTGCCCTAACTTCGATATTTTACTCCGCTTAAGCAATTCAGGCAACCCTAAATTTAAATATGTTCTGTGTGTCACAAGCAATATAGGAGCTATCTAGAGACAGTAAAGAATATGCTTTACCATTTTAAACAGTTTGTATCATTTAAAATGAAAGCAGTATCTTTAGAATTTTACTTCAACTTCCTTAAAGTACTTTTGCACTCCTCAAAACTAACACAGACCTGTTTTCCTACCACTGGATTAAGTAACCGAAGCCTATTTATTATGCCAACTATACTTACTAGTTGGGACCAAACTTGAGAATACTTCACTCATAGTACAGGGTTCAAAGTGGCAGGTTCATGTGACTAGTTTTGGAGAGATGGTAGAAGAAATAGGAAGTTACCAAAGAATTCTTCAAATCCTTAAACAAGAAGACTCCTATATTCAAACAAGATTAGAATAAAACCTGTGACATTTTAATTGTAATTTCACTCATGCATATTAACAAGAAGATTAGATTCTTTAGCAACTCCCATAATACTGTCTTAATATACCATTCAGAGCTTTTCTTCTTGAAATCAATTCCATGATCAAACTATATATCATTGTAGCTGTAAGTCTCCAGCTTCCACTGCTTTTCTTTCAAGTCAGCCTTCAATGAGGAAAGCAAAGGAAAGGAAAAACAGCTCCTAAAAATTCTCACCACTGAATTGTATACTTGAAAATGATAAAAATGGGAAATTTTAGATAGTATATATGTTACAAAAATAAACATTAAAAAAAGAGAGCCTATAAAACTGTACAACACAAAGAATGAACCCTAATGTAAACTATGGAAATTTATTAATAATATAACAATAGGGCGGGCCACAGTGGCTCAGCAGGTAAGAATGCTTGCCTGCCATGCCCGAGGACCCGGGTTCGATTCCCGGTGCCTGCCCATGTTAAAAAAAATAATAAATAATAATAATAATATAACAATAATATTGATTCATCGATTGTAACAAATGTACCACACTAATGTTAAATGTTAGTAACGGAAATTGTGTGTGGGGAAGGGTAATACAGGAACTCTATACTATCTGCATGATTTTTTCTGTAAACCTAAAACTGCTCTAAAACACTTTGTAAAAAATTAATTCGTCCTGCTCAAACATTTCCCTTAAAATTAAAAGAAAAAAAAAGATTCAATAATCTAATGACCTAATCACTGAACATTTGATAATGACAGATCTTACTAAGCTTTTCCTTTTTCCAAGGAGAGAAGTAAGGCCACTTCGGATTTCACACAGACTACCCAAGGTATCACAGGCTCCTATTTTCTTTCATCCCTCTTCCAAATCTGACTTTGTCATGGTAATGGAGGATCTACTTGGGTTAATACTAAGAGCTGCTTCCTGTGGAGTAAACAACACTTATCAGATAGAGTTTAACATATTCTGAAAGATATTAATGTTAGCTGCTATCCATTACCCTTAATGTAAAGAGACAGTAATTTTTTATTACTCTTAACCCCACTGCTTATTCTTCCTCCCTCTTCCCCGTACCCCAAGCATATATACACATGCAAAAGATTTCGTTAAAATCATTCAACATGTCAGGATTCAATTACCAACTGCTCAGTTACTTATTGGGGTAAAAAACTGAAGCCAGATGCAAAGATAAAGTCAATTTTAAGAAAAGAAAACCAGTGTAATGCAGGGACTGAAACCAGCTACCGACTACTTTTTATTGTAAGTAAATGCTTTGATTTAAACTTTAAAGATAATTTCTTCCCCTGTTTCTTTAAAGCGCCTCAAATATCATCTCCCCCCCAGATCAGTTAGACCTCTGTTGTAACCATATAATTGCTAAAAACCAAAGGCTTTTGGCAATGGGAAGTAGTGACGGTAGTGCAACATTGTGAATGTAATGAACAGCACTGAATTATATATTTAAATGTGGTTAAAAGGGGAAACTTTAGGTTGTGTATATGCTACGAGAATAAAAAAATAAAATAAAAAATTCCACAGAACTGCACAACACAAAGTTAAACCACGGACAACAGTGAATAGCACAATTATAAAAATGTGCTTTCATCAATTGTAATAAATGTCCCATACCAAGGCAAGGTGCTAATAATAGGGTGGTATAAAGGAACCCTATATGCAGGGTTTTTCTGTAAACCCACATCTTCTCTAATAAAATACAAAGGCAAAACAAAAGCAGATGCATTTCATTAAAGAAATAACAAACATTTTTAAAATCATGTTTTATGCAAATAATTTTACAGAGCAGCTAGGGCGAATATCCCACATGATTGGCCAGTTTTATTCTTAAAAATTCTGGTACATCGGTACCAGAAACTTGGGCAAGGACATGATATTTACCAGACCACAAGATAAATCTTGGAATACGTAATTTTTATTAAAAGAACAAGGATAAATACTCAAAGTCTTTACCAAAAAATTGCAAAGATGATCTTTAAGTTAAAATAATAAACAACTTGTGGGGTCCATAAGAGGATGAGGGTTTGGTGGTAAAGGGCCTGAAGAATGTCTCTTTCTGCTCTCCCTTTAAAAAAAAAAAGACTTTTACTGGAGACTTCACTTTGCAAATGCAAACTGAAAAGCAGCTCCAACGATAATACAAAGGTAAGGATTAAGCCATTCATTTCACTAGGGTAAGAACACAGTTGTCCATGTATAAGAAGTTTAGTGCCAGATGTAATTTTATTCATAATTTTATGGGGAACACTTTTGTACTAAGCTCAAAGTAGGTGGTTTAATTTTCTTATAGAGCAGGACTAAACTGAACTTTATGAAATAACCTAGTAGTCTATACATTGGAATTATTAATAAACATTTTTCACATTCTTTGGGTACTTAAAGAAAGGGCTGACTAAAGGATTAAAGAACTGAAGGTGGGTGGTGATAAACACCATTGGGTATTTGGAGGAGCAGAGATACGAAAAACCCTCAGAATATCATCATTAAATATGCAGAGGAATAATGGTTAAAAAAAGGAAAAAGGAAATCAAGAGTATAAAAACAATATGAAGTAAGGGCTTAACTTTTTATAAGAAAAATGTAGAAGTTTCTGCTCCTTCATTTAATAAAGTTAATACATACTTTTATAATTAAAAAATAAACCAACATTTTAAGATAATAAAAGTCATATATATTAATTGTATTAAAGCTGAAAAAAATTTTAAAGGTAAAACAAAAACCACTGTCCCACACTCAAAGATACCTGCTATAGACTGTGGAACAGGACTGACTGCAAAAATTCAGAAATGGATAGCACAATACTACCTGATTGTAGCATAATGATTTAAGTACACTGAATGAAGCTGAATGTGAGTATGATTGAGGGAGAAGGGCTTGGGGCACATATGAAACAAGAAAAAAAGTTAGAGGATAAAGACTGAGATGGTGTAACTCAGGAATTCCTAGAGTGGACAATGATGGTGATTAATGTACAAATAAAAAACATTCTTGCATAGAGGGAGAACAAATGAACGCAACATGTAAGGTGTTGAAATGGATGGCATACCCAGGAAAAAGTACAATGGTCAACAGTAATATTATAATATACTTCCACTGAATGTAAAAAAAGGCATTATGCCATAACTAAATGTCAAGGGGCATAGGGGAGGGGTTGAGCTGTGCTTAGTAGCCTTGATTCTTGAAGATAATATATAAAGATTTTAACTTTTACAATGTGACCGTGTGACTGTGAAAATCTTGTGTCTGATGCTCCTTTTATCCAGGGTATGGTCAGATAAGTAAAAAAAACACAGACAAAAAAAGCAAATAAATAATAGGGGGGATAAGGGGTAAAATAAATTAGGTAGATAGAAATATTAGTGGTTAATGAGAGGGTGGAATAAGAGATATGGGATGCATAAGCTTTTTCTTTTTCATTGTATTTCTTTTTGTGGAGTGATGCAAATGTTCTAAAAAATGATCATGGTGACGAATATACAACTATGTGATAATACTGCGAGCCACCACATATGGACTGTATTGTGCAAAGATGTAGCAATAAAAATATTTTTTAAAAAAGATAATTGCTATTATGTTTCTATACTGGTTCCAGATTAATTGTATTTATAGTATGCTTGTTTTATTAATAGTATGCTTGTTTCTATATTAATGGTACACTTATTTATGATCATATTATAGCCATACTGTAAAGTAACAGATTTTAAAGAGTGATAATAGAAATTTTTAAAAGAAATAAGAAAAATACAATTTAAAAAACATTATGACAAATCAGACTAAGAATTGTATAGATTTCACAAATAGTTAAAATTAGCAGGAATGGACCAATAGATTCTAGTCTGATAAATTTGTGGCATTTCCAAATTAAAATTTTCAGAAAACATGATTCATAGTAGTGGAACTATATTATGGTGAAAAAAAGACACTGAATACCAAGGCCCGAAAGACCTGCTTAATGATTCTCCACTTGAAAAATAATTAAATGATGCCACGCATATTTGCTTTAACGTGAAACAACTCACAGGGATCTTGTAATGATAAAATACCATATGCCTGTATCAACACACACACACTTTGAAAAAAAAATTGAATAAGTGAGAATATAACTAGTATAGGAAATACAATGTCTAGATTTTTTTAAGTTATTTGTCAAACTATAAATTGGGGGATTGAAATCAGATAAGAGGCCATAAATGAATGCGAAAGTGAGAGGGAGAATAGAAGCACAGAGGACATTTCCATCAGTGATATTACTACTCCTGATGGGTATTCCCCTTCTCCTTAAACCAAAATAGTTTAGTTTTAACTTTCACCACTAAAAAAACACTAATTTCAACACAATTAATTTCCCTTTCAGATTTTTTACACCCCAATCTTTTTCATTTTTCCTCTCAATGAAGCTACAATTGCTCTCTGGACTTCTACTGACTTCCAGAACTACAACTACTCCTACGTTCCCAAAGACAAGCATACATTATGATTATAAATTCCTGGGGACACACACCAGTTAATTGCTCATTACAGTTAGTACAATTTAGATTGAAATGCTAGCGATCAATGAAAGGGATGGGTAAGGGGTATGGTAGGTATGAATTTTTTTCTGTTGTCTTTTATTTCTTTTTCTGAATTGATGCAAATGTTCTAAGAAAGCATGATGATGAATATGCAACTATGTGATGATACTGTGAATTACTGATTATATATGTAGAACGGAACGATCATAAGTTAAGAATGTTTGCGTTTGTTTGCTGTTATATATTTTTTTAATTTAAAAATTAATAAAAAAAAACACTAGCAAGATGTAACTCTTAATGACACAGATAATTATCTGTAGCTGATTTATGAGGTCATTCAGCTCTAGAATAGCCATTAGCCAATAAATTTCATTGGCTATCAAATGGAACCAAATTTTGACCAGGGGTAAAGTATCTATAAATTCATGTCCTTCACTGCAAAGTTTCTTAAAATAATTTTAAGACTTGTTTTGCCTTCTCTAAATGGTAAAAAGTCACACAGCTTAAGCTAAGAGCTTTAACAAATTGCACAGATGCCAACAATTTGACTAAGGTGCATCACCTACAGGATAAGAACGTTTCATGTATAATTTCAACAACTTTTCAGTGGACAGTAAAAACAGATGCTGATTTCTAAGTAATTTTTCAGTGTAATCCCTAATATTTGTAGGGAAAAAAGTACAACCACACCTATTCCCATACTCTAAACAAAAAAGCCCTGTTCTGCCAAGAAAGAAATTTAATTGAAAAGAAAGAAATGATACAGGATGAAACCTTTAAACAGGTCAAGGAGAAAGTCTGGAAAGAGGAAACGACAATTTATTTATAAAAACAAGAACGACATTAATATATGAGGAATATTCAGCATGTGACACAGTACAATCTTAACTTTTTTTTTATAGTGGCATTATCCACTATTTTTTTAATGTGAAAAAATAACTTATATACAAAAAAGCAATAAATTTCAAAGCACATGGCAAAATTAGTTATAGAACAGATTTCAGAGTTTCGTATGGGTTACAGATCCACAATTTTAGGGTTTTCTTTCCAGCTGCTCAAGACATTGGAGATTGAAAGAAATATCAATATAATGATTCAGCAGTCATACTCATTTGTTAATTCCTATATTCTCTGTTATAACTCCACTTTCTCCTTTGATCTTTTCCCCAGTCTTTAGGAGTATTTGGGCTATGCTCATGCTAACTTTTTTATGTTGGAAAGGGCTCTTGATATGATCTTAACTTTTTAAAAAGTCTTCTTAAATAATTATCCCATATCCAACTTGAAAATGAAGGATAATCAATTAGAAAGGAAACAAATCTCTTCTCAAAAAGGAAGCAACTTTTATTAAGGGTAGAACAAATCAAATCAAATTTTAAAGAAAAACATAAATGTTACACTAATTCTTCATCTTAAAGAAGGATATGTCTAAACATATGGAAAGCTGCCTTTCCCCTACTTCTGTTTCTATAGTTTTTGCTTTCTTTGAACTTTATTCTTAATGTCACTGGTCTCAGGAGAGCCACAGCATGCTGTCAGCAGCCCCATTAATCTCTCTGACAGTTTTTCACCAGATTAAATTCAGATCTTATCTTTGTTATAAATAAACCAAAAACAAAGCCCCAAACCACTAACAATATAAGATCCCTTTCAGTCTACTCTTCACTGTCTTACTATAATGTGATTAATTCTCGTAGCTATGTGAACAGATGCATTTAAGTGTTACTGCTCAAAGAATAAAATTATATAATATAAGGTAAATATACTCAGCTAAGGGAAGATGACATTTCCTTTGTTAAAATATGCAAGGCTCTTAAAGGGTAATCTCTTAAAGTTGAGAGTACACTTAAGAGGTTTTTTATTGTAATATTATCATTTTTTTAAATGACAACTAAACTTTTTATTTTTTTAAATTTTTAAAACTCAATAATTATAGCTGTAAATAATAGCTGCCTATGTAAAACAATGTTTAAGAAAGGCTAAAATGAAATTTTAAAAATAGCCCTGAAGCTGAAAGCAAATATTAGGCAAAAAAGGAAAAGAAAAATGGTTAAATTGCACAGAGGCAATTATAAAGCAATGCATTGAAAAGTATTAAGCAATAAAATATAATTAAACATGCAGGCTGAGGGAACAATGAATAAGACAACAATAAGGATAGGAGAGAGTTCATCAACAAAGATTAATTTCAAACCAGAATGTTTAGGTGGTAAATCTGGAAATCCACAAAAAAAAAAGGTTCCACATTAAGCTAAAGAATACAGATTAAGAAATTAATAAATAATTTTCAATGAATATCAACACTATCCACTTAACTAGAACACAACAGCCGTGCTAGTGAGTATCTCACCTAAAAATCAAAACTTCAGAGGGCTTGCATGATGACAGATTCCAAACGTCAGGCTAAAATGCTTATGACAGGATTTTTGGTATCTCTTAATACAAATCGAATTAATAAACATTTATGGAAAACTAGCTATATGAAAAGTACCAAGACATGGTTCCCTAACTCAAGTATATAGCGGGAAATAATATGCTAATGATAACTAACACATAATATATGAAAAGATAAAATAATCCCTGAAATCAAAGCAGAACCAAGTTCTAATAGAAGTGCAACAGGCATGATTAATTACAACTGAGGATTTATTTACTCAGGCTTCACAAGGAAGGGAACAAATGAGCTGAATCTTAAAAGATGGGTAGGTTTTCAAGAGCAGACTTTTCTAATCCCCAAATCACCATTAGTCAAATTAGCTGAGACAACGCATCCATAACATGTTTCTCTGGGAGGTTCCTGTTGTTGGGATTTACAGTTCTCCATATGGCAATTACTTATGAGTTGTACTGTATCACAACTTCTGGTATATCCTGCATGTGTGCACACACACACAGACACGTTAGATAGTAGGCATTTCTACTGTTCATAGAACGAAGAAATCATTTATATACCTTTGTCCTCACAGCACTCAGGCACAGTGACTGCTCTACAACAGGCACTCGGTAAGTGTTTTATCGAAGACAGCAGATTATTTTAAAATCTGACTTTGCAATGACAGTAAAATATGGTTTAGGGAAAATGTTAATCCCTGCTTTGATTTCAGGGATTATTTTATCTTTTCATATATTATGTGTTAATTATCATTAGCATATTATTTCTCGTTATATACTTGAGTTAGTAACTTCAGATTTGTCTTTCACAGAGTGTTAAATTCTTGAGTAAGAGAAACAGACAATTTGGCAAAATTAAATGCAGTATATCAAAAGAAGAGGCACTATAATAGAAAAATATGATAATAGGAAAGATTTATCACTAATCTGTGCTTCACTGTATTTACTATTCATATCCTATATTAGTGACTACTACGAAAATTGTAAGATAGTCTAAATGTGAGCATTATAAAGAAACTTCAGGTAACCACACTGTAATCAAGTTTAGAAAGTCATGTACAACTAAGTGTATAACTAAGATATTCAAAAGATACTCTGAGGTGTATTCATTGCCCTCTAAGGGGCACTGAATCTTGGTGAGCATGTGACCAAAAAAGTGGCCAAGGCAAGTATCAATATCCAGCCATCTATTACTTCTGAGGTTAGTAAGGCAGTCTATAAGGCATCTATCTCCCTTACAGGATCAGACCATTCAATTAGGCTGCCCTCCTCTTTTTCAGTCTTTCAGCAGCACTGACATAAATGAATAACCCTCCTCTGGAGACAATCTTCTCTCTTGACTTCTGTGATGCCACACTCTATTTCTTCTCTCCTACCTAAAATGTTATCTTCATTTTCGTCTTCTGTCAATAACACCTCCTCCTATTCTACCCCATCTCTAAACGCTGAGAATCCTAGGGGCTCAGGTCTAAATCATATTCTCTTAATTTTTTAATTTTATCTTCAGGTCATATAAGATTCTTATGAATTTTAACATGAATTCTAAGCTGAAAACTCCAAAATTTATTTAACCACTCCAGACTTTTCTAAACTTCAAATTCACATACATAACTGCCGGGTAGATGTCTTTACTTCCATATTCCACGGATATTTTAACATATTGAAAATGGACTTTTTTTTTTTTTCCAGGGCAGTCCTATCATCATCTTCATGCTTCCCCACTTAGCATTAGTATATATCCAGGCACTCAAATTATCCTGGATTCCTGCCTGGAGAGGTAGTGTCCTCGTTCTAAGCCATGAGAAGTTACTAACCATTCTACCTAAAAATATATCCAAATCAACCCTCTTTTCTCTTCTTCTGAACTTCCAAAACGTCTATCAATCATCAACTCATGACTGCATTATTACTACAGAGCTTCCTACTAGAATGTGAGCTCCTCGAGAGTAGGAACTTTGTCTTGTACAACACTACAATTTACACTGTGTCAATCTTCCACATAAAATGTTTCACAATGGCTTCTTACTACTCTTAAAATCTTTTTTTTTAATTTTTTTAACTTTTTTTATTAATTAAAAAAATTAACAAAACATTAAGATATCATTCCATTCTACATATATAATCAGTAATTCTTAATATCATCACATAGTTGCATATTCATCATTTCTTAGAACATTTGCATCGATTTAGAAAAAGAAATAAAAAGACAACAGAAAAAGAAATAAAATGATAACAGAGAAAAAAAGATTATACATACCATACCCCTTACCCCTAGCTTTCATTTACCACTAGCATTTCAAACTAAATTTATTTTGACATTTTTCCCCCTATTATTTATTTTTATTCTATATGTTCTACTCTTCTGTTGATATAGTAGCTAAAAGGAGCATCAGACACAAGGTTTTCACATTCACAGAGTCTCATTGTGAAAGCTCTATCATTGTTCAATCATCATCAAGAAACATGGCTACTGGAACACAGCTCTACATTTTCAGGCAGTTCCCTCCAGCCTCTCCGCTACACCTTGCACAACAAGGTGATATCTACTTAATGCATAAGAATAACCTCCAGGATAACCTCTCGAATCTGTTTGGAATCTCTCAGCCATTGACACTTAGTCTCATTTCACTCTTCCCCCTTTTGGTCGAGAAGGTTCTCTCAATCCCTTGATGTTAATTCTCAGCTCATTCTAGGGTTTTTCTCAATCCCTTGATGCTGAGTCTCAGCTCATTCCAGGATCTCTGTCCCACGTTGCCAGGAAGGTCCACACCCCTGGGAGTCATGTCCCATGCAGAGAGGGGGAGGGTGGTGAGACTGCTCGTCATGTTGGCTGGAGAG
>PVIY010039439.1:0-23126 GCA_004026745.1 Myrmecophaga tridactyla
CAATGTCGTGAGGCACGCAACAATGTGAATGAACATGTGGGACATTTGGTGAGAGAAAAATAAGCCAGAAATGGAAAAACAACAATGGTATGGTCATCTTTAGAAAATGCTTACAAGAAAACAGGGGCCTAGGTTGTAATCTTTTAAAGCAGACACATAAAATCCAGATTGGTGATTATTATTTCTGGATTTTGAGAGGCAGTTTCCTATATACAATCTGATATTTAGAGATAAGAATGAAGTCAAACAGGTTGGGGTTAAAGTAATTCAGGACATAGGGGTAAGGAAGACAGTGTCTATACTTTAGAACCACACATACTATTTGAGACCAATGGAAGAAAGGTTTATTTGATCTGGAACTGAAATTTTCTATAGTGCATAATGTAATTCAACCTATCTGTATAGCTCATTTGAACAAATGAATCACAGAGAGCACACAATGAGAAAGAGGTCCTTTAATTCTGTATAGATTATTGTAATGCCTGGAAACATCCTAGAGTATATTCACCAGATAATCAACAAGTATTGGCAAAGTCTCCTGAGGGAGGGGAGAAAGACTATGGAACTATTAAACTTGACCATCACGGAATCTCCTGATACTGTGCCAAACTTTAGAGACACCCAAATCAATAGGCCATGCCCTCAATCATGAGACTTACTCTTGTGAAGCTTAAGTAGGTAGCAGAGAAGCTTAGACTATCTATAGGCATGCCTAAGAGTTACTTCTGGAGGACCTCTGTTGTTGCTCAGGTGTGGCCTCAGTCTCTCTAAGCCCAACTCTGCAGGTGAAATCATTGCCCTCCCCACTATGTGGGACAGGACATTCAGGGGTAAAAGTCTCCCTGGCAATGTGGGAGAGGACTCCCAAAGATGAATCCAGACCTGGCACCGTGAGATCAACAATTACGTCCTGACCAAAAGGGGGAAAAGAAGTGTAATTAATAAAGTATCAGTGGCAGAGAGTGTTCAAATAGAATCAGGAGGCTACTCCGGAGGTTGCTGTTATGCAATCTTCAGGTAGACCTTGTTACCTATCATAACCTGGCAACCCCCAATCAGGACCATTCCAGCCAATCCTAAAGAACACCTAGGGCAATTTGTAAGGGATTCTACAAGAGTTCCAGGTACTAGAGTAACTTGCCAGAAACTACACCCTCCAGATGGGTCCCTAGTCCAGATAAGTCCTGAAACCTAACCCAGCCACTCCAGAACATCAGATAGTCCCATCACCCTACCCCATATTAGTGACAGACCCTTCCAATATCAAACATTTACAATTGCCATAGCCTGAACAACCCCAATGAGAGGTATGGAAAGATCAAAGTGATAGTGGAATTATATAGTGAGAAGATAGGACTTAACAAATAAATATGAATGCTTAATCATTAAATTGATATCTCTTTTAGTCTCCAGTACTTTAGAGCAGCTAGAAGTAAAAACCTAAAATTGTGAAATTGTAACCCATGTCAAAGTCTGAAATATGTTCTACCACTAATTGTGGTGCTGTGCTTGGATATTTATAGCTTTTTTGTATATGTTATTTTTTATAAAAAAAAAGAAGGAAAAAAAGTCAATTGTGATGATAAAATATTTAATCCCTCTAGCCTCATATATTCTGGAGCAGCTAGAAGGAAAAATAGAAGAGGATCATATGGTAGCCCATGACAAACTCTGGGATCTATCCTGTAACTACTTTTTGAAGAGTGCTTTGAAAGCTATTGCTTTATTTCTTTGCTTTGTATATATGTTATACTATACAATAAAAAAGTTTAAAAAATTAGATTTGAAGATTTGAACATATATCTCTCAGTAAAGATCAAGAAAAAAGATTAATGAGCATTATTTAACAGGTCTGTATACAATAATATAGTATATAGATGTGTGTATAAATTTTTTTCATGTGTACTTAAAACATTTGCCAAAATTGACCATGTACCTGGCCTTAAATCATGTTTCAACAATTTCAAAGCAGCAATGAAACCATTAAGTCTATCAAATTTAAGTTGAAAATCAATAATAAAAATAACTAGAAAAGGTCTAAAGGTCTAAAAAGAAGTGCATTCACAGGCGGGCCATGGTGGCTCAGCAGGCAAGAATGCTCACTTGCCATGCCAGAGGACCTGGGTTCGATGCTCGGTGCCTGCACATGTAAAAAAGAAGTGCATTCTAAATGATGATCGATCAAAGAATCGATCACAATAAAACTTTTAAATTGGATTATTTTAAGAAATGACATATCAAAATGTGCATGGAATAGCTAAAGTTGTATTTAAAGTGGAATTTATACCTTAAAAATTTATATGAGGTAAACAAATGGCTATAATTCTATGATCTAAGTATCCATCTTGATGATTATAAAAGAACGGAAAATTAAACCTAATTAAGAAGGAAGGAAATAATAAAAATACAAGCAGAAATTAATGAAATTGAAGACAAAAGTGCATTAGAAAGCAAAAAAAGCCAAAAGATTTTTTTTGTATGCTGTATGCCACATTTCATTCTTTTTCCATGTGAGTATCCCGTTATTACAGCACCATTTGTCGAATTTTTGTTGTTTGTTTATTTTCCCTTTGTGTGTTTTACTTGTTTGTTTGTTTTGGGGAAGTGCATAGGCTGGGAAATGAACCTGGATCTCCTGGATGGCAGGCGAGAATTCTACCTCTAAACTACTCTTGCAACCCCAAAAGATGATATTTTGAAAAGACTAATAAAGTTGATTATTAACACTAGGCAAAACCAATCAAGAATAAATAGAGAATGCACAAAATATCAATGTCAGGAACAAAATAAACATTTTTTTTAAGAGTAAACTTACAGATGCAGAATAGGGAGTTCAGAAACACACCTCGATGTATATGAATAGTTGATATATGAAAAAGGTGTCAGTGGTGTGATGCGGAGAAAGAATGGTCTGTTCAATAAATTGTGTCAAGTAAATTGGACATCTATATGGAAAAAAATGTATAGAGACTCCCACCCCACTCCTCATAAAAAGGTCAATTATAGATTGATTGCAAATCTAAATGTGAAAGCTAAAACACAAAGCATTTTTAGAAGGAAACATAAGTGAATATAATCAAGGTCATGAAGTTAACAAATTTCTTAAATAAAACACACAAAAATGCTAACTATAAAGGTACAATTAAGAAACTCTGTTCTTCAAAAGGCCATTTTGAAAGTGAAAAGTCAAACCACAGAGTGGAAGAAAATATATGCAGTACAAATACCTGACAAAGGATTTACACAGGAATATAGTTTTTGGATCATAGAAATCAATAAGAAAAAGAATAGAAAACTCATTTTTTTATGTATAAAAGGTTTGAACAGCACTTTTACAAAAGAGGATGTCCAACTGGTCAATTTGCATATGCGTCTGTGAAACTAATATACTCAATATCATTAGTCATCAGGGAAATGCTAATTAAAGCATGATATATACCAGTGCACACATGCCAGACAAGCAAAAGTTTTTTTGTGTGTGTTTTTTTGGGGCATGGGCAGTTTCCAGAAATCGAACCCGGGTCTCCAGCATGGCAGATGAGAATTCTGTCACTGAGCCACTGTTGCCTGCCCTGTTTTTTTTTTTTTCAATTCCAAGTATAAGCAAGGTTAGGGAGAAACTGAAGCTGTCATATACAAATAGAGGTATAATCATTTCGGACAACTAAGCACACACATACCTTACAATTAAAAATTTCCACTCCTAGGTATATACACAAAAATGAGCACCAATGTAAACCAAAAAACATTTACATTCATAGCAACGTTAGTCATAATGGCTAAAACTTGGAGCAACCTAAATGTCTATTAGCAATACAGCAAGTGAAATGTGGCATATTCATGCAATAGAATAACACATGGCAATGAAAATGAATAATTAATTGCTGTATGCGACAACATGGATACATCTCACAAACATAATGTTGAACAAAAGAGAGTACTCTGTATGATTCCACTCAGAGTTCAAAGACAAACAAAATTAATCTACAGTGACGAAAATCAGAATATTGTTTATCTTTGGGGAGTATAATGGTATGAGGAGATGTGAAGGATACTCTTGGGGTGCTGATGGTATTCTAGTTCTTTTATTTGAATAGTGGTACATAGATATTGTACCAATATTGTGAAAATTCATCAAGTTGTATTTGTACACTTCTGATGTGTGCACTTTTCAGTATGCATGTTATACTTTAATTTTTAATTGTTTACTTCCAAAAGAAAAGAAACCCCACAGAGTCTAGTGTTGGATCCTGCAAGTAAGTATCCAGAGGATTTCAAGGTAGGTGAATGTGCATGATAAAGCAGAGTCAGCTCCAGCCTCTGCTTAACATGAATTTTAAATACTATGCCTACCCTAACCCCTCAGGTTCTTTTCATTTTATGTATGATCTGAGGTCAGATTAGCCTTTTTATAACCACTCTGCAGCAGAAAAGAACCCCCAAACACTGTGGTTCAGACTCACCCTTCCAGAAACAGGCAAACACAAGACTCTGGGCCAACAGAAAAAACCAGTTACTGTACAGGCACTCATCTCACCACACCCAGACAGCAAGAAATATCTGTTAATCATATATGTTATTACATTAGTCTCAAAACAAGATTTACTCAGTATGGAATTACATAGATGGCATCTTCAAAAAGTTTCTGACCTCTTTTCATAACGTAATAAATACAAAGTTAAAACTCAATTGCATTTTTTTTTAGATTAAGCAGCAGATGCTTCAGTACTGCAATCTATTGCATTTGGTACTACTACTGTACCTTATTCTTGTAATCAAATATTATTTTGAGAAAATGAAATAATTCAGTGTTTTCAGTTCTAAAAGTTAACTGATGAACTGAAAGAGAATCCTCATAATGTACCTGTAAATTTTGATTTGCAAAAGTATTTTGAGTATGTGTGTGGGGGGTATTAGTAAAAGGTATTCAAATTTATTTCCCTAAGAAAAAATGAATTGCACTATGTATGATAACTAATGAAAAAGATTTAATTGAAAATATCAGATTACCATATTTATCAATATGAAAGAATTGCCAGTTACACTAAATATTTGAGAGATTTTTAATTTTCTTGCCTTCTTTTAAAACACTAGTGTGACACTGTGTTTTGTGGGAAGCTGCTTCTTTGCTGAAGTTACTAACTCTAATTTTAATATTCCCCTATTTTCAGAAATATTATCAGAAATGCTCTTGAGAAATCTGAGGCCAGTATTCCCCATTGAATATAAACAATGCATTCCCTGAGCATCGGCAGACAAAGAGACCTCATCGTGTCCTGTGCCTGGGTTTTTTGTGGGGGCACAGAATCTCTGCTGTCATCAGCTCTCCTTCTCTGCTCAGGACATGAAAATCAAAAGAAGAAAAAACCATTCTCTGCACTAGCAATTTTTCTTCTAGAGGTTTCTGAGGCCAAATCAATGTTTCACTGCTTTGTGAGTGATTGTGAAAGGAAACACCTTCTCCCCACAAAAACACACAAGGGGATTCTCTCTGGAGGTTTACAGCACTCTGGCAAGCAGAAAAGATGACTGAATGGGAAGGATTGGGGGCAGATATTTAATGCTAGATATCGATGATTGCAGAAGGGAAGATCTGTGCCCTTTGTGCAATACTTTTGCATTCGACACCACCCTTTGTTGAAAGATAATAAGCATCTTGTAAATCTTCCTCCACCTCATTCCACCTTACTCATTTCCTCACTTCTTTTCTCTGCAAGTGTAAACCAATAGAACAGGTTCTCTACTCATTCCTACTTTTTCCACTAACCCAGATCTTGTCTGCTTTCTCTTTAAACTCTGTACCCATTTTTAACAGACCCTCGGAAATTACCAGTGGTGCTTTCTCAGTCAGAGCTTAAACCCTCCTCTAGAGCAATTATTTTTCAAAAAATTGCTATTTATTTCAGTGTTCCTGGATCAAAATATGTTGAATTATAGAATCAAATATTCATGAATTTGCAGAGGTCAAAGACAGTGAGGAGAGATAGGAGCCCATGACTGGAGTTAATCTGAGAGACATAACAGTAGGCGGTTGAATCTCTCATAAGAAATTGTGATATACAAAATGCTTCTTTTTGGTACTTCAGTCTCAGCAACCCTAAAATCCTGAAGGTTCCTGAAGTCATAATGCTCATCTTAATTTACACAAACCTGAGTTTACAAAAACCTGAGTTTAGAATAACCTCCAACTTCACTTACTTATCTTTTAGTCCTTCCTTTTGACATGACTCAATCATCACCTCTTCCAGGAAGCCATCCTTGATAATCCTTGCTACCCACTACCATTCATAGAACCCTGGATTTATCTTTATCACGGTTCTTACCAAACTTTATTGCAATCATTTCATCCATATTACCTACCAGACTGCAAATTATTGAAGTGCAGGGGCTATTATCATCTTTGTATTCCCTAAACCTACATAGAATGTGGAACATATTATACAATGAATGAAAAAATGAATATTTCTGATATATTCTGGTCGCTCACTTTGGTAGTACATTCACTCTCCTACCTGAAATTACTGGATTTTGTTTTTTGGTCTACTCTTGCTTATTCTCTCCCTGGATTTAATTGTGAGGTTCTTGAACAGCACAAGTTCTATGGGACCCCACCAGCCAGGGCAACTTTGTACCCAGACAATTAAGGGAGAGACAAATAGCCTCATTTTTGTTCTTATTGTTCCTCAAGTCACAGCTATCATCAGACACAGTCCCAATCAACCCCAGAACAAACTGGATTATAAATTAGCAAATTAGTAGTAGCTCCTTCTCTACTTAGTTTGATTTGTTAAAATTGTCTAGTCAGACCCTCACTGTCTAATTCTTTGTCTTGCTACAGTTATCCTACCTACCCTGAGCTACCAAAATGACTGAACAAGCTTTCTGCCCATATGCACTTTTCCCAGCCTCTCTGCCATCATGCCAAACTTTTCTTCTGCTTTCCCACGTCAACTCACATTGTCTTCCTGTTAATTAGCTATCATGTACCTAGCCTTGAAATCCAACATGGTTCAGAATTCTTGATTCCATCACATTTGACCTGTTTCCCTTATATTGCCCCCCAACTCTGCATTTTTCAATTTCCATACCTACTTTTGTACTTGGTTCATGACAGCTAGTTCCAACTGGGGACCAGAACTTGTACTTTCCCTTTTCTATTCCAAATCCAACTTCCAGAAGCATGTTCCCCACTGAAAATAATAGTAATCAACTAAAGTGCAATATATGACAGTATGCATTTCTAAGATACAGCCAAACTACTCCTAAATGCTCCAAGTGTCAAATTTTTCGCTTTTTGTAGATCCCACATCTATATCTATAGAAAAGCCTATCAACCATTTAAGGCAATCATCATAAATCAGGTCAAAAGTAAGAGTCTGAAATAGCTTGGAAGTTTTCCCTACAAACTAACATGTGATCACACTTTGACCATTGCATTTCATGGCATATCCATTTTTATAAGTCTATTTATGAGTACCAAGAAGTAGCCACCACTGCTTTAGCTTGCCAGCTTGGACTGACTACTGCTGTATCTTGACCTTACATGTCTACCATGTACCACATTTCCCCTTATAAAGCACAGACAACAGTTCCAAATTCTTGAGGGAATCATAACTATTTATACTGAGAAAAGTGAATGACACATCTTTTGGAAATGTGTTGCTATTTAAGCCACTATCAATTTATTTTTTATTTATCCAGAACAAACTACTAAGACCCAAAGGGCCATGCCTCTATCCCACCCCCAAGGGTGCCTGGTTCCAGGAATGGGACCCCTAGAGAAGAGCCTGAACAAGCAGACATTAGTAGCCAACACACCAGAAAAAGGAAAAATTAGGCTCAGCCACTGTTCCCCATAAGGTAAAGAGCATGAATTTTTCTTAAACACTGACACTGAAAATTACTACAACCTGACTAGGGGCTTCAACAGTCTAAGGACTTGGCAACTTAAGAGCTCAAAATCGTACCCAAGGGTCACTTTCTGAGCAGGGAAAAGGGGCCAATCTATAGGAAGATCCATACAGTAGGGTAGAAAGGAATCACGTAGTTACTTAGGCCAACCTGTTTCTGATCACATTTGTCTGGGATATGTGCCTCACAGGCCTACTGGATATAGCCATCCTTACCTCACAGGCCTATCCATTTCTTAAGCTAACCACTGATTCAGGTCTGTTCTGAACCCAGCTTAGGTAGTATGTCTTAATAATATCAAACCAACCTTGCTCACTTATCAACCCTGTTCACTTCATAATGTCTCCTGTTTGCCTCAGGCCATTCCTGCTTTTCTCTCAAGATATAAATTCTGTTCCACCCTGATCATCCAGTAATGACCTGGGTGATTCCCAAGAAAAAATACTCCAAATCCAAGTCCTGTAAAGGATACTTCTTTGTAACTGTCAAGAACTACTAAGACTCTGAGTTTTTACTGTACTTTGCGAACTGAAAAGTTGGGCTGCCATAATTTCTTGAATACTGGCAAAGCATATGAAACTCCTGGGTCAGAAACAAACAACCTTTTCAGTCATGGCATAGTAAGAATTATAAGCTTCATGTTTATGTTGGCTCCCTCTTTCCCCCAAGACCCATTAGGGGTTGCACAAAGCAGGCTGGGTTTGCATTACAGATAAGAAATAGTGAGCTTAGGAAACCCCAATCTTTTAAAATGGACCGCAGGCAAAACTGCCAAATCTTTATTCCAGAGGGAGACAATTTCTTTATACTATTGTACATCAAACAGAGCCAGCCTTCTTATCCAGAGGGAGATACTATCTCTATCGTCTGTGGTTATTCATTTCAATTATCCTTGAAAAGATTGTCCAAATCAAGTGTATAAAGGGAGAGAAAGGGAGAGGGAAAGGCAGCATGAAGGAATTTAATGAGAAGGAAAATATGGAAACCAAAGATCTGCTATGCTATAGGTATGCCCACAGAATAGAAATACAGGTAAAGGGGTAAGTATAATTTTGCCTCTATTTATTCATTCAAAAATGCCTTACATGTCTACCATGTACCAGACACTGTGCTAGGCAGTGGAGATAAAAGCATATAATACAGCTTTGGCTTTCAAAAAGCATACCAGGGTGGGCAACAGTGGCTCAGTGGCAGAATTCTTGCCTGCCATGCCAGAGACCTGAGTTCGATATCTAGTGCCTGCTCAGGTAAAAAAAAAAAAAAAAAAAAGAGCATGCCAGTGTTCAGCTAAGTAATCAGAATCCAAATGAGAATTCAATGTGCACGTAGAGGCAAGAGAGGTGGTGGGTGTAAAGGAAATGGTGGCAATGTGGGCTTTAGAATTGACTGGAATGTTTCATTTACAAACTATGGCCTTAACCAAGTTATCTAATCTCTCTGAGCTTCAAGTTCCTCATCGTAAACAATAAGACCTGGTACTATAATTGTAAGAATTAGGAATAGGGTATGCAAAATGCCTGGCACATAATAGGTACTCAAAAATTATTACAAATACTTCAGTAAAGATATGTGCATAATGTTTAAGGAACACAGAATTTGCCCCTCCTAAAATTTCACCTCATAAAGAATCTCAGAAGTTATGGTATCAATCCATCATTTCTCTTCTCATTTTGAAGATAATTTAATTAAGGAACTTTTTACAGGGATAAGGTCAGAGTTAGGGAACCAAAGAGAGGATGTTGAGGCCTGAGAGGCCAGCAACAGAAGGAACCCATCACTGTCCCTAGGCCTGAACCCAGAGAGAATTGGAGCTTGGAAGATCATCCTCTCTAAAGATGTTTCCCTTCTATGGAGATCAGACGCTCAGAGTCTGATGCCATCAAGCATAACTATTATCCTCTCTTAGTAATCAGCTGGCTGATTATAATTTCCTTTTCCCATTTATGTTACTTAGGAGAACAGAAGTTGTTGACCAGTTGATATAACTTCACACTGCACATTGAAAAATAATGGAGATATATATGTTTATATATATATATGTTTACATGTTTGTTTATACATATATTCATATATGTCTGTATATGTTTGTATACACATATATATATGTTTATGTGAAAGCCAATATAAATAAATATTCAGATAAATTTAGTACTTCTACCTTAAGTGGAGAAAAAGAAATCTTTACCCAGACCTCTAGTCGTTAAGTGGGATTCATAGAGAAAGAATAAGAAAAATGTATTGAAATTTGTTATATATGTACAGGGTGTAGGAAAACTACTTTGATTTTGCTATATGGGAAAAGGGTATCATCTAGTAAGATTCTAGGTAATCCTTACATTGCATTAATGTAATTATAATCTATGAAGTGCTGATATTGATTTCAAAATAGTCAAATATTTTCCAAATTCTACTTCCATGCATTCTTCTCTAGAGTCTCCAGTTTGGGGGAACTTTCCAGTGTCCATCTGTTATTGTGTCAAATTAGGCAACAAACAGGACTGTGTAATTAATTTGGCTAGCTTGAACCTGATATATAATAGAACCCATATGTATATTCCAGAAGAATTAAGGTACCTGGTAGAGATCCCAAAGCTCTCAGACATCTTATAAGGAAACAACTATGCTCTATGCCATAATAGAGACATGAGATACCCATAACAGCAGTAAATAAACCAGGCCAAACATACTGCTCATGATGTGAATTAAACCAGGCAGAATATGGTGGGACCATTGTCTGTATATTGTGCCTCTTTAATTCAGGTTACTTATTTCTGCCACTGCATTGCCCACGGAGCCCATAGACAATTAAAATTTCTGGGTTTTTTTCCTCATGAATTACTGTTAAGCTGTGCTTTTATAATGAAGGTTTTAACCTAAATTTCACATTTATCTTTATCCCTGTTAAAATACTTTTATTAATTCAGCATCTCAACCCAACACACATTGAGCTTTGCATATTCAATTTAATATATCAGAGATTTTCCAGCTTTATATTATCTACAAATTTGAAAAACACATCCTTTTATGTTTTTCTCCTAAGTCACTGATAAACTGATTAAATGAAATTGGGACAAGAAAAAAGCCATTTGCATGGATTTATTAAAATATATATATTGATGACTCCCAGGGATGAGCCTAGTCCTGGCACCATTGGATGGACAACACCTTTCTGACCAAAAGGGAGAAAAGGAATGTAACAAAATAAGGTATCAGTGGCTAAGAGTGTTCAGATAGAGTTGAGAGGCCATGCTGGAGGCTGTCTTATACAAGCTTCAGCAAGATATTGCTAATTACCAGGGTTTGCCAAACCCCAAACAAAACCATTCCTGTCAACCCTAAAGAACACCAAAGACTCTGAGAGTCTACAAAGTTTTCATGCTCTAAGATTACTTTCCAGAAACTTACAACCTCCAGATGGTTCCTAGGCCAGATAAGTACTAAAGCCAAGAGGTGCCAGTCTCTCTAAGAACATAAACTAGCTCCACACCCCTAGCCCATATTATTGACATCCCTTTCCAACATGAAAATGTTAGAATGGGCTTATCCCAAACACCCCTAAAGACTGGGATAAGGATCAAAGGAGAAGGAGAAGTTATAACAGAGAAGAAAGGATTAAACAAACGAGTATGACTGTTGAATCATTATATTGATATTTCTTTCAGTCTCCAGTGTCTTGGAGCAGCTAGAAAAGAAAAAACAAAACTAAAATTGTAGAAGTGTAACCCATACCAAACTCTGAAATCAGTTCTATAACTACTTGTTACAATATATTTTGGAATTTATTATTTTTTGTATAATTGTTATATTTCACAATAAAAAATGTTTAAATGTATACATATTGAGCACCTAACATGTACCAGGATCTATATTAAATGCTGTGAGAGTAGACAATGCAGAAAAAGTATTATAATTTTGGTTAGTTAGTGAATGCTACAAAGAGATAAAATACAGTAATATATTAGTAGCTGGGTAGGGTATAGGCCATATTAGATAAGGCTATTAGGAACCTCTCTTCATCCTAAATGATGAGAATGAGACTACCCTATGTGTTTTGATGGAGAAGTATTCCAGGAAGAGGGGAATAGAAAGTAGAGTTCCCAAAATTGCAATGAGTTTCACATATTGGAAAGACAGAAAGCCAATATGACTGAAGCAGGGAAGCAAGGGGGAGAATAATGCTCAATGAGTTTACTGAGGTAGGCAAAGGCAGATTATATAGAGGCATACATTATAATGAGGAGTTAGAATTTTATTCAGAGTGCCTTGCCACCTTCCTCTAAGCCAACACTGATCTCACTGATCTATTCATGAGCATAGCTTTGGAAGAGTTGCTCATATCCTTACTATACTAACAATCAGCCTAGTTAAAATCAAGAAACAAGACATCATGGAAATCATTCATGGGGACTCAAGCAATGAAATTCTTTCTGCCAAACAATAAGAATTTAATCTGCCTGAGAAACCTAGTCATTATTTTAGTCTGGTTTACATAGTGGGATTCTGTAGAAGCTGTCAGAACAGAATTTCTGCAATCCTCTCACCTCATCTACATACCTATCTGCATGTGGAACCACATACACTGTCATTACGGTGTATGAACTATTCTGCCTCCTGAGACCATCTTTTCCAATGTGTGTATATTTATACCGCCTCCCTGTTAATCAACAGCATCACCTCAGTTATTTGTCCCTCTTTTCTCTGTATCTCCATCTCTGCTTTTCCTTATAAGCTCATACTTATCAACATTAAACATGCAGTAATATCTCCAGTCTTAAATACATACCTGCATACCTCTTCTGTATACATACAAACCTCTCTTGGCTTCTATATCTCTCTTCAACTAATTTCTTTTACAACACTCCTCAAAAACGTTGTCTATATTTCTTGTTTTAATCACCCTCCTTTCATTCTCTCGAGTCCTCTCCATTGAGGTTTTCACTCCCACCACTCCAATAGCTTTTTTTCTGTCCAGGTAATTTCATCAGTCCGTAGCACATTCTGTTGGTTGTTCAGGCAACAGCTATTTCTTTCCACCAATTTCCTTGCTCATAAAACAGCCACGTGCTTTGAGGGACTTGGGCCTTTCTCTAGCCTGAGGTCAAGAATCATGTTAGTCTCTGAGTTGATCACAGCACTTTTATTGCCTTTATGGCTAAGGAACAACAGGCATGGGTCATAATTCCAGCCAATCAAACCTGAGGGAACTTTTTTTTTCTTATAGAAAAGTGAATATACAAGTTAACTATTATCCTAATGGTGAATGTTAAACTGATTCCAATTTAGTTTAAATTGTTTTAAGAATGACATGAATGTAAGTGTTCTGTTTCCCTTCATTCTCTTGATAAGCCTAAACACTCAGAGTCATCCTTGAAATGCTTCCCATACCACTCCCATTCTACCAACTCTCCCACGTAATTAACTATTGCTTACCTCTCAGTCCTCAACTCAAGTTACTCCTCACTGCCACCATTTACTCTTAATCAGGTTTCCTTATTCTCCACCATTCTAGAAACATATCATTTTCCTTTTGGATATTAATATTTATAATAATACAGCTGCCAGCATCATTATTTGATAGTATCTGTCTCTCATATAAAATTGTAAGCTCCATGAGGGCAGGGACCCTCTCTGTTTTACTTATCATTGAATTTCAGCATTTGTCACAGTGCCCAACAAATATTTGTTGAAGACAAGAAGGCCAGCAAGAGGAAAGGAAGCCCTCTGCATATTAATATATGAAAATGTTTCACACTCAGAATTGTGTTACATACAGGCAGTCAGTTCCTTGCAATGTGAATGAATTCATCTACTTTAGGTGGCACATTAAATAGGCTTTTTTATTATAAGCAACAGAAATCAATTCTGGATACGTAAAGCAAACAAAGAAGGTGGGAAGGGGGATTTCCTGGATCAACACTGAGACATTTCCCATAATCAATGGAGAAACAGTATCAGTGTCTGTTTTAGTTTGCTAAGCTGCCAAAAACACATAGTAAAAAATAGGTTGGTTTTTATTAATGGGAACTTATTAGCTTATAAGCTTACTGTTTCAAGCTGAGAAAAATGTCCAAATCAAGGCATCAGCAGGTAATGCTTTCTCCGCAAAGACTGGCTTCTGGCAACTCTGGACTCCTCTATTGCATGGTAAAGTAAATGGTGACATCTGCTTATCTCTCACTTCTCTTCCAGGTTTCATTGCTCTCAGCTTCTTGCTTCTGTGGCTTTCCATCTTTTTGCTTGAATTTCATTCTCTTATAAAGGAGGATTAGGACCTACCCTGAATGAGATGAGTCACAACTTAACTTAAAATCCTATTCACCAAAAGAGCCTGCTTACAAGGGGTCCATACCCACAGGAATGGATTAACATTAAGAACATGCTTTTCTGGGGTGTATCCAGACTTAAACCATCACAATGTCCTAGGGCTGCCAAAACAAACAACACAAACTGGTTAGCTTATAACAACAGAAATTTATTCTCTCACAATTCTGGAGGCTAGAAGTTCAAGAGCAAGGTATCAGCGGGGTCATGCTCCCACTGAAACCTGTAGGGGAGAATCACGACTTGCCTCTTCTAGCTTCTGGTGTTTGTCAGTAATCCTTGGTGTTCCTTGGCTTGTAGATGCTCGTGCTATCTCTGTCTTTGTCTTCACATGACCATCTTCCCTCTGTGTCTGTGTCTCTTCTCTTCTTATAAGGACTGACTTTCATAAAGGGGATTTATTTAGTTACAAATTTACTGTTCCTCAGAGGAAAGGAAACTTGCTTTCCCCTGGGTTTCTCTGTCACATGGGAAGGCAAATGGCAATGTCTGCCAGCCCTTTCTCCTGCCTTCTGGGTTCAAATGGCTTTCCACAGGGTGACTCCTTTCTACATCTCCAAACATCTGTGTCTGAGCTGGCTGTGAGCTCTTTTTCTGACTTATCCTTTTAAGCTTCACTCGTTGTAGAAGGTACCCCCTTCAGCCAACCACAAATGTAATCAGCCATAGATGAAATTCACATGCAGATGATTTATGTCCTTAGCAACAGAACAACTGTTGGTACCATCACCTGGCCAAGCTGATACCTGAACCTAACTACTACAGTGTCCACCCCTTATTAACCTGGAAACCCCATGTAATGGCTTGATCTATTTTAATAAAGATTAAAATAATTAATATTTAATTAAGATTAAACCATACTTAATCTCTAAATATAAAACAATAACACATTTTTTCCCCAACAATGCTCATTTGCCCTTCATACAATACACTAAATCTTTCCATATACAAAATACATTCATCTCATCACAATATCACAAAAGCCTTAAACCATTTCAGCAACAATACAACTCAAAAATAGCATAAAATCTCATCATAGTCAGTTGCAGGCATGGTCTGTACTGAAGCAAAATTCTTCTCTGGCCAAGGGCCTGTGAATTTAGGGCAAGTTATCTGCTTTCAATATACAAAGAACAGTCATAGGCTAAATGATCCCATCGCCATAGGGAGAAATTGGAAGGAAAACAGGAGTCACTGATCCTAAATAATTCTGAAAGCCTGTAGGGCAAACTCCATTAGATTTCAAAGTCTGAGAGTCATTTATTCTTGGGGCTTCAGAGAGTGGCAGTCCCATTCTTTCCAAAGGTCTACGCAGTGGCTATGTTCTCTTCAAACACTGGGATGAGAGTTTCAACATTGGGGAACATTGGGGAGACACCTTTTTCCCAGTGCCACCCTCATCAGGTATCTGTGTGGCACCAGATTCTCAGCCTCCATGAGGCACATGCTAAACCCATTCCAAACAATGGGGTGGCAGCCAAGCACCCTCCAATCCCTAGGGAATGTGATTCACCCTCTCTGAGGCCTGGGGCACCAGAACTCTTCCTGAACATCGAGGCAGAAAGCCCACTCTCTGCCTCTGGGGAAAACCCACCCCTTCCACACACACAGGTGGATCTACTCTCATGGCCTGAGGTTTCTTCACGTCAGACATTAGGTTCCATGGTTCTCCCTCTGAGGCCATTCTTCCTTCATTCTATCCCTTTTATGTCCCTTTTAGTCCAGTGGTTCCATTTATACAGGTCTCACAAAAAAATCTGTTGACTGTACATGCAGTATACAGGGATTGAAACCATCAGACGTTAGGGCCTTCCACAAATCCTTTCTGGATAACACGAATTCCAATTCTTGCTTGTCTTGTATTGGCTGACTGGATCTATGTTTATTTAAATCCTCACATGGGGTCTTTTCTCTGGGATATCATTTTCTGGAAGAACACAATTTTCCAGACCATCAATTTCTGGTTTCTTTGCACCCAAAAGTTCAGTCCTCAGCCTATCCCTTTCTTGTCACATTTTACTGTAAACTGCAAGGAGAAACCAGACTGTATCACCACATTTAGTTTGGAAATTTCCTCAGCTAAGTATCCCAGATTATCACATTCAAATTCTCCCTTCCATCCAGAAAAAGGATTCAATATTTCAAATTCTCTGCCACTTCAAAACAAGGGTCACACTCCTTCCAGTCTGCAATGACACATTTCTCATTCCTGTCCAAGGTATCTTTAGAGTCCATATTTCACCTACAGTCTCTTCAAAGCATTCTAGACCTTCTCTATCAAATGCCCCAAAATTCTTCCAGAATCCTCCTCTTATCCATTTAAAAAGCCATTCCAACATGTTTTGTATTTGAAAACACAGCAGTACGCCTACTCCTCTGATGCAAAATCTACTTTAGTTTGCTAATGCTGCCTGAATGCAATACACCAGAAATGGACTAGCTATTATAAAGGGGATTTGTTTATTTAAACATTTATTATTCCTTGGAGATAAAGCAGCTTGCTTTCATCTGGATTTCTCTGTCACATGGGAAGGCACATGGCATTGTCTTTTGGCCCTTTCTCCAGGCTTCTGGGTTCCAATGGTTTTCCCCAGGCTGACTCATTTCTACATCTCCAAATGTCTGGGTCTGAGCTGGCTCTGAGTTCCTTTCTCCTGACGTCTCCTTTTAAGCCTCACTTATTGCAGAAGGCACTCCCCTTATGAAATTCACATGCTGATGATGTAAGTCCACAGCAACAAAACAATTGGGCACCATCACCTGGCCAAATTGACACCTGAACCTAACTACTATCCTGGGAATCTTAAAACAACTGAAATCTGTTCTGCAGATTAGAAGTCCTAAATCAAGGTGTTAGTAGGGTGGGTTCTCTTTGGAGGCTTGAAGGAAGAATCTATTACTTGCCTCTCTACTAGATTCTGGTGGCTGCTAGCACCTCGTCATTCTTTGACTTATTTGTACAACATTACAATCTCTGTCTCTGTCTTCAAATAGTATTCCCTGTGCCTCTACATCTTCACACAACCTTCTTATAAGGACACTAGTCATTGGATTTAGGGCCCAAGCTAATCCAATATGGTCGCTTTTAATTTAACTAATTACATCTGCAAAACCCTATTTCCAAATAAGGTTATATTCCAAAATTCCAGGTGGACATGAATTTTGGGGGATATTATTCAAGCCATTATATGGGGTATAACCTAGTTTCATAAGACTTGCTCCCTGCTGTCAGAGAGCTTATAGTCTAGAAAGAACAATAAGTCCTATACTCAAATAACTAAGAGAATCAAATGCTATAGGAAAAGTAGAGATGAAGTGCCATGGGATGGCCAAAGGAAGGAGATAATAATGAAGGCTAGAGAAGTAGAATGTATATTATAATATAATTAGAAGCCTAGAAACAGATAGGTGACAAATTCAAGAGGATGTCCAAAAATTGATGAAGTAAAACTCAAAGTTCAGATCAGCACCTGGGTCTGAAGGAGCAGTGGAAGTGAAAGGACCTGGCAAACAGTGCAGTATCAAAGAAACACAGGAGGAAGGAAGGAATGAAAACCCAGTTTCACTAGTCTCAGCTGAGGAGCATATACAAATCCCTATTGAAAGACCCCCAGAGCTACAAATGATCAGTCCAAAAAGGGTGAATTGTTGGGGACACTCAGCTGGGATGCATTTGTTCATTTGTACCCATTGTTTACTTGGCTTCTATTCTGATTGTATGGGGCCTTGATAAATGTGCTGTTAAATATCTGAACAGTATCCCTGATTGCAGATGATATTGCCATTCCATTGCTTTCTACAGAGGGGTATCCTTACAGTCTAGTCCAGAACTGACATAAAGAATGCTGTCAAATATATTTTAACAGAAGAGATGGGTGTATGAATTTTTACTGTTCAAATGCTTTATTAATGCTATCTAGAAAAATCTCATTCATTTACCTTATGTTTTTGAACTCCTAATATGATAGCTGCCAGCTATATAATGAGATAGTTCCTCATCAACCCACGTACAAATTAGCTCTTAGAGAAAAATGAAGAAAGAAAATTCTAGTGAAATATTTTTCTCAATATTCCTCAAAAGTATACATTTCCATAAATGAAAGCAAGGGGTAAGGGGTATGGTAGGTATAATCTTTTTTTCTCTATTATCATTTTATTCCTTTTTCTGATGTCTTTTTATTTCTTTTTCTAAATTGATGCAAATGTTCTAAGAAATGATGAATATGCAACTATGTGATAATATTAAGAATTACTGATTGTATATGTAGAATGGAATGATATTTTAATGTTCTTTTGTTAAGTTTTTTAATTAATAAAAAAGTTTATTTAAAAAAAAGTATACATTTCCTAGTGCTAATTAGAGAATAACCTTAAACAAGAACCTTAAGTTTAAGACCACTGCCAATTAATATTGCTGTCGATTAGATATTTATCTGGTTTGCAGAACAAGAATGTGAAAATATACATCCTAATGAAAAAAATTTATGAGGGAATGCCCATAACAAAGACAGAAAGTTCCTTATTAACCATATTAGCAGTGATATTACCATATTCTCCCACAAACCAAAAATTTCTGAGACATATATGCTTGTCATTTTTTTTTTAATTTTGCATATGGGCAGGAGGCACCAGGGATCAAACTCCAGACCTCCATCACGGCCGGTCGGAGCTCTGCCTGCTGAGCCACAGCAGCCGCCCTGTTTATCATTTTTAATAGTATTCTGATCTTTCACCATTGACAACAATGTGGAGGCACTATGACTATCAGTTGTTATTCACACAGACATTTAATTCACACTCATTTGCTAAAGACTACAATAGCCAAAGGGATTCCTGAAAAAAGCTTTATGTTGTTTAGGAGGGCTGAGTCAACTAAGCTCCTAAAACAACATGTTAGAATGGACAAAGTTCACTAGAGGATTAATACCGGATCATTGAATCATGACATCTTTATTATGTAAACATCTTTGTTATGTAACAAGCTTCAAAATGTGCAGTGCTAAGAAATTTGGTTTGGTTCACAAATCATTGACTGTCATAATATAAAATTATATATATGTGTCCTGAGGCAAAACAAGGAGTTGCATGTGTATTTCTTTTCCTGAGAAGTAAACATTCCAATGAACTCAGAAAACATTTTGCTCTACAGTAGAAAAGGAAAGTACAAATTGTTATTTCCAGAGTTACTTAGAACATAGTGGCCACCACCTCTATCTGTCAGAGTCCCCCTGGATGTAGATGGGTATAGAGAGAATTTAATGTAGATAGTACCAGACAAGTATGGGCAGGGTTAAAGAAAACAAGGGATAGTGAAGTACCCCAAAGTTAAATCAGCTGGGAGTCCATTACCATCCTTATGTTTGAAGGGGCAAGGAGAGTGAGTATTTACTGAAACCTGAAGAGAGTTGTAGCTGTAGGTGGAGGGGAAGGATAATCAGAAGAAGCTATGGACTCAGGTAGAAGACAGAAGCCAAGAGGCCCTGTAGAGAGGGAGCTGGATGAACTCTGCCCTCAGATCTCTTTCTAATCCCTTGGATAGGTTGAACCCAACTGGAAGCTGGAGGGTCAAAGGAATGAGTTGAGACTATCGATAAAATTCAGCCAGAGTGGGCGGAGAAGGGTAGAAAGTATACTGGAGGGGCAAATGGAGAATATCCAACATACTCCCTTTTGCCATTATAGCTACAGTTTGACTTGCCTTACATAGTTTTGAGCAGTTTCTCTAGTCCCTATGGTGGCCAAATCAAATAATCAATTGAATAGGTATTTAGGAAGCTCTGCCCAGATTCCAGCAATATATTAATCTCCTATTGGAAATATATGGAAGTACATGGCATGAGTTCTGCCCCCTACATGCTTATAATTTATTTGGAGTGTAAGACAAAGTTGTGCAATAAATGAGGACTTAGAGAATATATAAGAAAGGTTAAGTGCATAGTACCATTTGGCTTCAGGCAAGACCAGATAGCAATATCCACTATAAGGTATTGTTCAGAATGTCTTCTATGTAAGTTGTAGTATTTGCCATTTTTAGAGATAAAGCAAGAAAAAGAAGGATCAAAATAATGATATTCTTTGGGAGTAACAGCAGCCTAACATCCCTGGAAAC
The DNA here is from genome assembly GCA_004026745.1 of Myrmecophaga tridactyla. Classification (NCBI taxonomy): domain Eukaryota; kingdom Metazoa; phylum Chordata; class Mammalia; order Pilosa; family Myrmecophagidae; genus Myrmecophaga; species Myrmecophaga tridactyla. Next base: position 20,342 of record PVIY010039439.1, read on the forward strand.
ACTCTAGCAGCAACCTGGAAATTTGCCCAGCCTATTTTGTTAGGTAAACCATACCGATAGAGAAAAGGAAGTGAAGGAATGAGGAATTGCCTATTCTTTACACTTAAAAAGCAAAAACTGGCAACAGACATGAGAATGATATTTAACCTTTGCAGGGATCCCACAGACTCAAACCCAACATCAACTGGTGGAGGTTCTTCTTTCTATCTGAAATGCTTTTTCCACTTTCACTACATGAAAATTCATATTAATTATTCTAAACTCTACTAAAACATGAACTCTATGCAAATGTTTTCTGAGTTTTCCAGGCAAAGCCATACCTTCCTCTGAACTTTCATCTTCAAAATGATTAACAAGAGTTACTTATCAATGTTATCCTTGTTCATATAATTACTTTTGAAGATGCTACATGGTTTTTTTTCTTCTGATACTTCTTTTTGGCAGAAAAATTTCATAAAATATACATAAGACTAATTTTGTTCAAGATCAAATGCATTACCCAGAGAGAACTCTTCATGGATAATAAAATTCTCTAAAAGAAAAGTAAGAACTTGAAATAACCAATTGTACCTTTTAAGACAGTAACTCTAAATTTGAACATATGAAAGCTTTTAATATAGCAATGAAAGAAAAACCTTCTTCTCCCATTAAATACCTCATTCTTTGTCAAATAAAAAGCTACTATCCAACCATCATCCATTTATCTATCAAGGGTTTTCTATAGAAATCGTTAAGGTTGTAATTTTTTTGTTCTCTTGAGCATACCTATGGAATCTAATGACTTCATAACTTAATAAGTCTCCACTGGGCCTTGTAAATTTTGACAGAGAAAACAGATGTACCTATACACACTCAATAAATTCCTTTTTATTTGAAAACTAACCATGATAAAATTGAGGAGAGTGTGTTCTGGAACTTTATTGAGCAAAATAATCTAAATGGAATGAGTAATCAAATAAAATTGATACAAATATGAAGAAACAGTACTCTTCATTTAAAATTTCCATTTAAAAAGTATGACCATTTAAAATCCAGAACAATTTGGGAATGTGAGAGAAGGTGAAAGAACTATAATCTTGCCCAATTTTCCATTTGAGTCAGGTAGACACTGGTTTGTAAACAGACTTTTCATTTAAAGCAGGTAAGGATCATGACTTCCAAGGAAATGTGGAAAGAAATCAGAGCTATTCATTCATTCATCAAACAATTATTGAGTGCTTGGTCTAAGCTATGTCTCTCTTTCTGCCAGTATTATCCACTGGGAGATAAAAATAAGTAGTTGAAATGTTATATGCTGAAAGGGTAAACAAAGAGTTAGCATTTATTAATGAACCAGGCACATTGCATTTAGAACCCTATTTAATCCTCAAAAAGACCCCATGAGCTAGGTATGATTCGCCCAGTTCAACAAATGGGAAATAAAGATCAGAGAGACTCAATGAGTTGCCATGGTTACCCCAATACGTGGTGGAGCTTAAATACCTAGATGTATCTGACTCTAGAGTTCATTCTCTTTTTGCTACACAAGTGGTTTTCAGACTTCTTTATTCTGTAACCAACATGGAATCTTTCTTCAAACATATTTTTCTATGGAAGCCAAATGTAGAAAACTAATAGTCTAACACTGAGTTGGATGGTCAGGAGATCTGTCTACACAAATGTCCTCCCTCCCCCAACCCGCACCACACTTGCACTCCACATGCACATGCATATGCACATGCACACCACTTGAGGTTAATCCTGTGTGCCTCTGCACAAGTCCTAATGCTCCACAGTGTGTGCAGAATGGAAAACAATTGCCAGACACTTCCCTAGAGCAGCGCAGTGTGGAGGGAACACAGAGCTAAGGCAGATCGATCCATTTGGTAGAGCCAGATCCGTCTGCAGTAAGGGAACAAGTAGAAGCTGGGCAGGCTAAGAAGAGAAAGGGAATTTCAGAGAGAGAACAAAAATGATACAGACATAAACATTAAAGAACATGGAAAATTTGGGGAATATTGAGAAAATCAATCTCTATGAATAAAGCATAGAGGAAGTGGCAGGTGGTAAGATTGGAAACTGAGATTGGAATTTATTTAAACATTTTAAAGGTATTTTTAGACATGCTGACAAGGAGCATGACAGCATATTACGTACTCAAATTAGAATTTGAGAAAACAATGGAAACATTACAAAATATTAACATAAAAACATTGACGTACCATATAGTGACCAAAGCATTCACTTAAAGAAAACCAAATGCTACAATTTTCTAATACCAAGAAAGTTACTGTCATTTAAATTACTGTTCATGTTTCTGTTATTTGAGACTTGTTCCCAGTGAAAGAAAAGGAGAAAATTTTTATTTTTAAAAATGAAAATTAAACCAATTTTAAAACATCCAAATGAAACCCAACAAAATTGAAAAGTATATTTTCCTATAATTAACTTTTCAGTTACCTAATTTTCTATATTTTCAGTATACAGTTGCCCCACATTTGATTGTATTTTTTACCTTTTGTGCTCTTTCAGTAATATGTAAATTATCCCATCATTCATAAAATTTGTACCAAAAAAGCTCACAAAAGTCCATGTGCAATATTTTTGTTTTTTTAACTTTTTATTAATTAAAAAACTTAACAAAAGAACATTAATATATCATTCCATTCTACATATACAATCAGTAATTCTTAATATTATCATATAGTTGCATATTCATCATTTTTTAGAACATTTGCATCGATTTAGAGAAAGAAATAAAAAGACATCAGAAAAAGAAATAAAACAATAATAGAGAAAAAAAGAT